>JAXCGZ010004017.1:0-52500 GCA_037179515.1 Halocaridina rubra
TTAGCAATATAATCAAACATGCTGTTTTAGTTTCCCAAAGACCGATATACTATTTTCCTAATTCATATTCATTTAATACGAAAGATAATTTTGCTATATCTCCTTATGATATATGTAGCTCTTTGCTGATGGAATGAATGAGCTCAGTACCTTTTTTCTCAGCTTTAAGAATTATCTTATCAAGCTTGCATTTACATTTTACCATGATAGATAAAATAAGCTGAATGAAGTGCTTGTAGTTTGTTAAATTACCTTTAAGGCAGATATAATATCTGCTTAATTTATAGCCTCTCAGTAGCAATAGTAGTTAGATCTTTCACTTGTTTTTCCTCCTATTATTTTTACCATAACTTAATACCCTGACGCACATCTCGCAATTCGTTGTTATTTACTTTTGATTTATTAATTTTTTTAAGTTCGCTCTAAAGCAAGCGAGCAGTTGGTCAACAGACAGTAATTCGATGTCATATACATTAAATATACATTTATTATAATTTCTGTTTAAGAGTAGGACGACAAGACTTGTTACAAATACAGACTTTGTTAACTTCAAACTTGCGCATTCCAGAGAATGAAGGACGCATGTTTCAATTTTAATGCCAGCAGGTGACCTCATGTTGGATTAATTTGTGTAATTTTGCTATTACTGGCTGTTGGACTGATTGGAATAATAAATATTGTGTTCTTGGTTTTGCGCAGTGCACTCTCTCTCTCTCTCTCTCTCTCTCTCTCTCTCTCTCTCTCTCTCTCTCTCTCTCTCTCTCTCTCTCTCTCTCTCTCTCTCTCTCTCTCTCTCTCTCTCTCTCTCTCTCTCCAGAGTATTACCTTCACAGAGGCTGTGATGATATTTGAAATTCATAATGATATTCAAAACACACTATTGAATCATATTCTGATTTTTTAATAGTTTTTACATTTTTCAAGAAATCTGATGCTCTGTTAGCGACTGACTCCCAGCTCATGAAGAAAAGCTACAAATTAGCTTAAGGTATTTTCAGGATGTCTGTTGTCTAGCTACCTCGGGCTAATTACTTGTAAGATAAAAATAATACGTATTCGTGCTCCAGGGGCCTTCCATTTAATTAAAAGACCGAGTTAGGCCTTGGCAGTTTCTGGAGGCAAGGATACGTCTTCTGCTGTACATTATATCCTTATTCACTTTTAATGAATTTTTTACCGTCAGATCAATTAATAATTATTTAATGAAGGTCTCAAAGTATCAGAGATATATCACATATTAAAATTAAATGTAAGATGATATTACCGATGTAATTAAATGAGTTGGATATAGCAAAGAGAAAATTTTTATGAAAATTGCCGTTTTTAATGTTAGTTATATGTAGCAAGTGTGTTTGTTGAACATTACCATTATTGTGTTGCTTTTAGTTATTGTATGTAATGAAGGAATGTTTCACAGAATTCCATAAACGTTATTTAGAGACATCCAATTCTCTGTGTGCAAGCTTTCTCTAATTCAATGCCTGTGCAGGCTTAGACATATGGAGAGAGCTGGTGTCAGGAAGGACAGCCGGCCATAAACCTTTACAATCAAAATCTCACACTAACCTGCTAGAGGAAAATGAGACAGCGACTTAATATAAACCTGGGAAAAGCTGATTGTAAAAAATAAGTTGACATTATTTCATTGACACTGTGAATTGTAACACTTTCGATCATAAAAATTTAGTAACTTAGAATAAGATATTTAGACAAAGATTTTAAATTGTATTTCTAGATTCTTTACTAGGCAACTATTTTCCCAAGGAACAATACACATAACATATATATATATATATATATATATATATATATATATATATATATATATATATATATATATATATATATATATATATATATATATATATATATATATATATATATATATATATATATATATATATATATATATATATATATATATATATTTATATATATATATATATTTATATATATATATATATTTATATATATATATATATATATATATATATATATATGTGTGTGTGTGTGTGTGTGTGTGTGTGTGTGTGTGTGTGTGTGTGTGTGTGTGTGTGTGTGTGTGTGTGTGTGTGTGTGTGTGTGTGTGTGTGTGTGTGTGTGTGATTACCTAATTGTGTTTACCTAATTGTGTTTACGGGAAAGAGCCCAAAGCTCGTATCTTCCCGTCTCCTGATCGGTTCCATTTTTAGACTTAGTGATACTTATCATACCTGTCCTTAAAACTATGGATTGAGGTAGCATTAACTACCTCCTCGCTTAGCGAATTCCAATTATCAACTACTCTTACACTGAAAAAGTATTTCCTTACATCCTGCAAACAAGTTTTCTTACGAAGCTTCAAACTATGACCTCTAGTTCTAGAGCCAGCCATATCGAAATATCGATCCCTATCCACTCTATCATAACCATGAAGGAATTTAAAGACTGTCACCATATCCCCCCTTACTCTTCTAGCTTCGAGTGATGGCAAGTCTAATTCCCTCAGCCTCTCATCATAACCGAGATTGCGTATTTCTGGCACCAGTTTCGTGGCATGTCTTTGAACTTTTTCAAGCTTAGCTATGTGCTTTTTCAAGTGCGGATTCCAAAAGGGGGCTGCATATTCGAGTTTTGGCCTCACATAGGTTACATAAATATTTCTGAACATTTCCTTGTCCATGTGCCTGAAGGCTACCCTTACATTTGATAAGAATGCATATGCTGCCCTTACTACGCCATTTATATGTATTTCTGGAGACAAATCTGCCAATATGTTTACTCCTAGATCTCTCTCATTTTCTGTCTCCTGAAGCTGTACTCCAGCCACCGAGTAGTCAAGCTTGGGCCTTCTTGCACTTGTACCCATTCTCATTACCTTACATTTTGAGGTATTGAATTTCATTAGCCACTTTTCTGACCACTCATGCAGATTATTTAGATCCTCCTGAAGTTCTCTACCATTGTTCTCGTTTTTTACTTTCTTCACAATCTTTGCATCATCTGCAAACATATTCATGAATGAATTTACAGACTCTGGTAGGTCATTTACATATACAAGGAACAAAAGTGGCCCTAAAACTGAACCCTGTGGAACTCCACTACTAACTCTTCTCCATTCAGACACTGAGTGTCTTACTCTAACCCTCTGTTCCCTTCCTTCTAAGTAAGTTTTTATCCATTCCAAGACATTTCCACCTATTCTAGCCATTGATTGCAGCTTCCTAATAAGTCTCCCATGTGGAACAGTGTCAAACGCTTTCTGGAAGTCTAGGAATATGCAATCTGCCCAACCCTCTCTTTCCTGTAAGATTTGGCTTACCTCATCATAAAATTCTAATAAGTTTGTTACTGTTGATCTTCCTTCTCTGAAGCCATGTTGCCTCACTGACAAAAAGTTGAAGGATTCCAAGTGAAGAGAGATATGTTTCCTTAGTAGTTTCTCCATAAGTTTGCAAACTATGCTGGTCAAGGAAACTGGTCTATAGTTCAGAGCCGTATCCCTCCTTCCCTTTTTGAAGATAGGTATCACATTTGCTTGTTTCCAGCATCTTGGAATCTCCCCCGACTCCAATGACTCCTTAAATATGATACTTAGTGCCACTGATATTGTGTTTGCGCATTTTTTAAGCACATGAGGGGATATGTCATCAGGACCTGTAGCTTTATGAACATCTAAATCCATCAGCGCCTTGCATACCTCTGTGGCTGTAAGGTTGATGTTCTCTAATACCGGCCCTTGAGCTTCTATCACTGCAATCTGAGGGGGTGGGGTATTTTCTACTGTAAATACTGACTGAAACTCCTTGTTCAATTCTTTGCAGATCTCTTCGTCCGTCTCAGTGATGCTTCCATCCGCTCTCTTTAGCCTTAAAACCTGTTCTTTTACCTTCAGTTTTCCTCTGATAAAGCTGTGGAAAAGCTTGGGATTTTCTTTAGCCTTTCTGGTGATGTCCCTCTCATAATCTTTCTCTGCCTCTCTCCTTTTACTTAGGTAGTCATTTCTTGCTCTTTTGTAGGTTTGCCAGGCATTTATGTTTTTTCTCCTCCTATACCTTTTCCAGCATTTGTCTCTCCACTCCTTAGCTCTTTTACACCCATTATCGAACCATTTCTCTCTGGCATGAATTACACCTACTTTGGTGACAGGTATGCAGCAATCTACTATCTTCCCATATTTCTCACAAAAGATGTCATACATTTCTTGTACAGATTTGTTGTAAAATAAGGTTCTCCAGTCAATAACTGCAAAAAGCTCATTCATTTTGATGTAATCTCCTTTCTGATAGTTCCTCCTCATGTCCTCAGTGCCTCTACTCTCAGGAAGAATGTCTTCAATGATATACTCCATCAACAACACACAGTGGTCACTCTTTCCAATTGGTGGTTCATACTCAATATTTTCAATATCCAACACATTATCTGTGAACACCAGATCAAGTAGTGATGGCTCATCCCCACCCCTGGCTCTTGTTGGTTCCATTACATGTTGGTGTAGGAAATTCCCTTGTACGCAATCTAGGAATCTTGCCCCAAAGGAGTCCTCACCACTGTGTGGGTCAAGATTTATCCAATCTATCTCTTTATGATTAAAGTCTCCCATAATCAAAATCCTACATTTTTTCTCCCGCGCCATGTTAACAACTGAGTTTATGACTTCAATCGTACCTATATGACTTTCCTCATAAATTTCAAGCCTATTTTGGTTCCTTGGTGGGTTGTATACAACAGTTATTATAATGCTCTCTGACCCAGTATTTATGCGAGCAACAAGAAATTCCCTGAACTCACTTTCTATAGCCAAGTTTATCTCTTCAGCTTGAATCCTCTCACTTATGAGCAGTGCTATCCCTCCACCAGTCCTCTCAGATCTTTCGACCCTTAGTATTCTGAAGCCCTTAGGAAAAACTGTGACACTGTTTATGTCCTCACTCAACTTAGTCTCTGTAATTGCTACTATATCTGCCTTACTGTTGTGAATCCTATCTTTTAATTCTACTGCCTTACCAGCTAATCCATCAGCATTTGTGTATAACAATCTTAATGAGGCCCCATCCCCTGATCTTCTGTCATTATCTTCTTTATCTCCCCTTTGTCTGGAAGTATTCCGTAACGAAAATTTTTCTTCTCTTCCTCATTTCTTTCATCATTTAACCTTCTTGCCTCTTGGTGTGTGTGTGTGTGTGTGTGTGTGTGTGTGTGTGTGTGTGTGTGTGTGTGTGTGTGTGTGTGTGTGTGTGTGTGTGTGTGTAGAACTTTATCGAGTTTTCCGAAATATCAAATCTGAACTTAAATTAAAACGCCTATGGAGGGCTATGCCAACAAAATTGAAAATACATTTTTTTTTCTTTGATGTTGGCGAACGCTGTCAGTACTTATGGAAACTTTCAGACAGTAGTTTGAATGTTGGATGACGCTGGATATTTCCCTCTGAATGGGATTTTTTTGAAGTTGTTTGTATGTATGTGCAACGTAAATATGATAAGACATTCATAATAGTCTAACATGGACATTAAATGTAATATAAACAGGTTCAGTTCGTGATATTTTTTCTTAAATCAGTTGTATTATATTGACGTCCAGATCACAAAACAGCTGTCAGGTTTAGTAGAACTTTCGATATTTAGGCATATTAACAATAATTTAACCTTTAAGCCACTGGTTAGATATGCATACTAGGTGATATGTGCATTATAATCAAGGGATACTGAAGTACAAATGTCAAATAATAAAAAAATACGGCAAAAGGCTCAGACCCCTTTACTGTATATTGATTTTTTTCTCTTGCAAAGTTAAGAAGTTAATAAGTTTTATGGGCATTAATTATTTACAGACACTTCAAGGTAATTAGTCCGGGTTTAACTAGAATAACTGACTAATTAGGTTTTAAGCAAATACCTTTGAAGTGTTGTCGGTGATTTCTGAATGTTACTTTTGTCACCATGGCTCAAGCAGTATCGTCCGCGACTCTGAGGCGTCAGGTCGAGGGTTCGAGCCCCACCACGGTCTGAGGTTAGGAAGGGCATGCACTCAGGGTAAGGATTACCTCTGCCAAAACAAGTCCATCGCAAGAAGGCAACCGTCCTAGCCCTTGGTAGAAAAAGGAGTCCGTGACGTAAACCCGGTACGAACAACTTTTGTGGAGGATTTTCCTTTCATGGGAATTCTGAATTAAATATATGTCGATAGCTGTGTCCCTCAAATTCATTATATTTATTCATCTCGGACATTAGACAGAATAATTCAGAGAAAATTCCTTACAGTAAATCCTTTGGAAAGAGTACATGAGGGTTTATTTCCGTTCTTTCAATCTTTCTTTTTCTTGTCTATATAATTTATATTTTTATTAAGTTTGTATCTTCCTCCGTTCAAATTTCATGCTAGTTCCAGAAAAACATACTTCGTTGACGAAATTATTGTGATATATGCAATTTTTTTATATTTTTTTCGTGTTTTCTTGGCCGTACAAAATAGATTTAAATAATCTTATTCATCTTCAGCGGGAAAATCACTTTAGCAAAAGCTTGAAAGAGGACGAAGATTTCGTATGTGTGTAAAAAACAAAACAAAACAGTGTATTGCTTGGTTTTATGGCCAGATATACTTGTTTATGTGACGATAAGAGGCTTACATAGATTTTGAAGGGTCCTTACAAATATTTTCTGGCATTTTCTCTGAAAAATAAAGATTTTTAGGCGTTTTTCATACTCTCAGTTAAATCTCAAAGGATACCCTAGTACGTAAATGAAGACTTTTAGGCATTTCTCATACTCTCAGTTAAATCTCAAAGGATACCCCAGTACGTATCTTAGCATTTCGAAGTAAGTTAAATTTTGTATAAAGGCAAACCCATCCTTCATTAGTTGAATATTAAAATAAATTAGTTATATCTCGACTTCAGGGGCCTGGAAAGATTATATTCTTTTCATAAAATAAGAAAGAATAAACCTTAACTGTACAGAATAGTGATTATTTAGTACATGTGCTTTCATTTTTACCTCAAGATTTTGGCTTTCGAAAATAGTGGGAAGGAAAAATGTATCTGCCCTTACTTAATCTAGTTATTACCATAGCGCCATTATATATTTTTATGGTATTTTGGGGGGAGTTTTGTGTAAGTTTTATCAGAAATTATTATTCTCATGGAGATTCTTTCCTTATATTACTGTGCTTCTCTGTTGTGCCTTAAGGTATGATGACACATTCGATGCATAAATGTGTTAGTGTTGAAAATTTTTTAGATTGGAAAACCTTGACTGCAGAGTATTTTTACAGTACTGACGTATGATTTCTGTTGCATTATTGTTGGGATGCAGTTGAAAAATACATTCCAATCACACACACACACACACACACACACACACACACACACACACACACACACACACACACACACACACACACACACACACACACACACACACACACACACACACACATATATATATATATATATATATATATATATATATATATATATATATATATATATATATATATATATATATATACACGCATACACACATATGTATATATACATATGTATGTGTGTGTGTGTGTGAGAGAGAGAGAGAGAGTGATAAGACGTAGCCTCTTCTGTTCCTCGTTCGCTACCTCTCTGGATTTGGCAAGCGTCTAAACTCGCCCTAGATCTTAGATGAAGCGTAGCTGGCCGCCGCTCATAATTAGAAGCTAAATTTAGTAGAGCCATCCGGAATTGGAGATTCTCTTTCGTCGCGTAATTTAATTATAAGAAGGCTTCGCTAACCTGAATATAAAGTATATGAGATTATTTTTAATTTCACTCCCTCGGCACTAAGTTGAGCTGCAATTATGCGTGTTGCATATTATATTAAAAAAGTGTGAGGTTATTGGTATTGATTTTTTTCATATCAAATATTTTTTTAAATTTTTTTAGTCCTCGTTGTATAGTGTTAACTTGCAAAGCACTGAACATATTAAGCAGATTTGGAAGTTAAATTAAAAAAAAAAAAAAGGTGAATATTTTTGTTTGTTTGTTTGTTCAGTACTATTAAATCTGCCTATAATATCCAATATCTGCATGATTCAGTGACCTTGCCGTCTTTTCAAAAACAAATATTATTTACAATTATACACAAAAACGTATGGAAATATGGGTTATGCCATATCAGATCGTAATAATCATTATTGAAAATTCATTTACTCTTTCATTGTGTTTCTTTGTGTGTATTATTTGTTGCTCTACAAACAAAGATCATCGCTACATAGTTCAGTGCCTAAAATTCAGTTGGCATTTACAGTGCCAACATTTGGCACTTCGTCATATAATGTGCTTCGAAAGGCAATTAACAACTTAGGTGACATAGAAGTTGTTAACAGCACAGTTGGCTTCCAACACCTGGAACTAATTAGCGGACAAGGTGATGGTGCCAGGGGGGGACACCCAGTGCCACATTAGTATTATATTTCAATTAATTTGCAACATCCAGTTAGATTTCCAAACTAGATATGCTGAGTACTTTTGCTTGTTTCATTATTTATATGACTTTGCTTAAACTTTATTAAAAAATTTAATATTTTTTTTAATGTTGCCTGTATATATTTGATTCGGATTCGGTTTTACGTCACGAACTCCCTTTTCTACTAAAGGCTAGGACGGTTACCTTCTTGCGAAGGATTTGTTTTAGCAGATGTAATCGTCACCCTGAGTGTATGACTAAATATAAATGCATTATAATAAATGTAGTTTTTACATTTTTAGGATTTTAGTTCCTTCAGAAAGTAAATACGTTGTTCAGTATAATGTATTCGTATTAGTCATTACATTTTAGCCATTGCGCTGGGGTCCTTTAACTAATTGCTTAATATAAATGCAAGACTTAAGAGTTATATATATATATATATATATATATATATATATATATATATATATATATATATATATATATATATATATATATATATATATATAAACTTGCTTGCAAACATTCTTATCAAATTATAAGTATATATCACACCTTCACTACCAAAATCAGGCACTTACATATACGTTTCGAGTAATTTCTTTGAGTAAAGCAGTGTAATCACATTTGCTCACTCAAAATCAGTAATCTCTTCTTGTATCCACATTTCATGTACTTTAGATCTTCAGATCGTTCAAAGCATTTGGTGACCTTCATCAAAACCTTTCTCCCCAGTTTCCCCCCTGTCCTTGGCTAAAATTTCCTTTTCCACATCTCTCTTCATTGCTATTCTGCCTAGGTCCACATTAATTATCATTTCTCTCTCTCTAGTGTTTTCTTTGCCTGTTCTCCAGAGTTCTTTTCGTAATCCATCTAAAGTCTCCTGAATCTATTCATCGATCTGACTGTTCAAGCGTCCACTCTTTATTATTATTATTTTTTTGCACAAACCTAGTTAATGTTTACCACTCGCATGGCATTGATTTTTCTACATAGAGTAAACTTATTCATTATTTTTCCTCCCTTAATACAATTGCACTCTAAAGCATGTGCAGAATCTCTTTGCTGCTTTTGATGCCTCTCAACTTTTGATTCTGAAACCCGCACACACCTTTTTACTCCCACTATTATTATCACTAAAATTCTGGGGCTGCTTAATATTTAAGCATATAATGGCTTTTTCTATAAAATATCTATTAATACCGTTCTGTCAGTCGCCAAAGTATGTTTACCTTTACGGTTATGTGTAAAGATGATCTGTGACCCGTTCTTTTTCTGTACCTTTTGTTTTGCCACAGCATGAAAAGTTTTATCTGTTCTTTGACTGATGTCTTGAGTCTAAAACTCACAAGCTCGCTCTCTCTCTCTCTCTCTCTCTCTCTCTCTCTCTCTCTCTCTCTCTCTCTCTCTCTCTCTCTCTCTCTCTCTCTCTCTCTCTCCACAAGCATACTATGGAATAAAGTACTTTATTTTTTGCCTACGTTTAGCTGTTTTAGGACAAACACCTGAACATATGTGGGAAGAAAAGACAACCATCAACTTATTTCACTACGTTCTAATAAATGAAAAAAAAAAAGTCTTGCACCCAAGTGTTTGGTCCTGAATATTTCTATGATATTTGTATTTTTCTTTTTCCTCTTCAGGCTTCTACTATTACTACTACTACCACCATCACTACCACTACTTCTACTGCTACTTGTACTTAACAGATATTGAAGGGTATGCATTAGTGAAGTTCTTTGAAACAGAGTGAACAACCTCTCCAACGATTGCTCTAATTCAACTTTTTTTAAAGTTTTACATTTAACTCTGTTCTCTACTTCTACCTTAAAAAAAAATGCCCATTATTGAGGAATATTATTTACACTACTGTGATTCCTTTTTAACGGAGGCAAAGAACTGCTAACTTTGACAAAGCAAAGTAAAATCAGCTTTACAACCATGTGCCAAAATATTCCTTAGTTATTGGATTCTCATTACCTCTACTACTATTACTACTGCTATTATTATTATTATTATTATTATTATTATTATTATTATTATTATTATTATTATTATTGCTATTATTACTATTATTATTATTATGACTTTAACTGCTACTGCTGCAGTAGCAGCAAAGTTTTAAATCTTTCGTTTTTTTTCTTTTTGTTACAAGAGAATATTAATATATAGCGTCTCCTGTGTATTTTGAATAAATAGATAGATAGACACAGTAACCGCAATTCCTTTTATAAAATGGGTAACCGATTCAAATGACATATTTACCAGAAGCAAAAATACTTCGATCATATATATATATATATATATATATATATATATATATATATATATATATATATATATATATATATATATATATATATATATATATATATATATATATAATATATATATATATATATATATATATATATATATATATATATATATATATATATATATATATATATATATATATATATATATATATATATATATATATATATATATATTCTTCTTCTCTCATATAACTATCGGTATTGTTTCCTGCAGAGAAAGAGTATTGCCACTTTAAAATAAAAGTCATTTACAAATTAATTTTACTCAAAATGGAATTTTTATTCCTTTTTGCTGTGCCATTTCCAACTGGCGAGAGAGCCGTTGAACATCACTATGACATTGTTTTCAACTTCCATTAAACAGGAGATTGGAATTCCGGGCATTATAGTTTAAAATTAGAACACTAATTACTTTTTTTTTTAACCAAATTTTTCAGTAAACAATTACTACCCATTTGCGAAGTTTAAAGTGGTGTCCAAAACCTGACTTTGTTTAAACAACAATTACCAGGTTTGTGTATACGTACATTTGTATTCTAAAGATTATTTTTCAGTTCGACAAAATGTCTTGCTGTCCTTTGTAATGTAAGTTGTAAAAACTTCATGAAACAATGATGATAAATTTTTAGAAATGTAGCGGAAAAGCATGCTGTTACGAGTCCTGGTAATTGGGTCTCGAAATGTGCGGGGTTGTGGAACGAGAGAATAAAAGCGAGGTTAATAGCAGCGTATTAGTGAGAGCAAAGGTGAATGTCTAAGCGCCGAGTGAAACAATGGTAATTGGGCTTGTGGTTCGACTTTGGCCCGATTTCTTAAACAGTGTAAACCTAGGATACCATATTGTTAGTTAGCTAGACACACAAATGGATTTCATAAACGCATCTGACTCGGTTCTGTGTATGGCTAGAATTCCGTACGGGATCCTAGCATTCCACAGAACCGCGTCAGATGCGTTTATGAAATCCATTTGTGTGTCTAGCTAACTAACATTATGGTATCCTAGGTTTACACTGTTTAAGAAATCGGGGCTTTGACACAACTCTTACTATGGGAATTCAGCTCTAGCGTATATAAAGACATAGTTTATTAATAAGTTAATACTATTCATTATAAAGAGTCTATATGGAATTTATTACCTAGACACCATTATTATATAATTGTGACAGCCTAGAAGATATTTCTCTCCAGAAATGTGTAATATATATATATATATATATATATATATATATATATATATATATATATATATATATATATATATATATATATATATATATATATAAATATATATATATATATATATATATATATATATATATATATATATATATATATATATATATATATATATATATATATATATATATATATATATATATATATATATATATATATATAATCTCGCTGAGTCTTTTATGTTTTTAAAGAGATTTTATCTTTTCTTTATGCCAATATATTTATCTTCCTATCTACTCCACTTGTCTATCTATCTGTCAATGCGCGCGCGCACACACACACACACACACACACACACACACACACACACACATACACACACACACACACACACACACACACACACACACACACACACACACACACACACACACACCCTTCATGGTTATGATAGAGTGGATAGGGATCGATATTTTGATATGGCTGGCTCTAGAACTAGAGGTCATAGTTTGAAGCTTCGTAAGAAAACTTCTTCGCAGGATGTAAGGAAATACTTTTTCAGTGTAAGAGTAGTTGATAATTGGAATTGGCTAAGCGAGGAGGAAATTAATGCTATCTCAATCCATAGTTTTAAGGACAGGTATGATAAGTATCACTAAGTCTAAAATGGAACAGATGAGGAGACGGGAAAATACGAGCTTTGGGCTCTTTCCCGTAAACACAATTAGGTAATCACAATTAGGTAATCACACACACACACACATACTTACTGATAAATATTTAAAACAAAATTTGCCTGTAAAGGATGGTGAAATTGATAGCATACTATGATTGATGGTTTATAAGAGAGAGAGAGAGAGAGAGAGAGAGAGAGAGAGAGAGAGAGAGAGAGAGAGAGAGAGAGAGAGAGAGAGAGAGAGAGAGAGAGAGAGAGAGAGAGAGAGAGAGAGGAGAGAGAGAGAGAGAGAGAGATCTGAAGGAGATTGCTATCGGATTACTATCAACAGAAGCCTCGCCATTGGCTACCTTAGGCTGGATATGTTGGCACCTTTGCTTTGTATTCAGATGACTTCATTAGGGGTAGAATTTAATAGTAAACTTTTTAGCGATCTACATCTGACTCTGACTAGCAGACTGTTATCCTCAGTTGATGAAGTAAATAGTTTAGCCCATCACTGTTGAAATGAGATAAGGCCCGATTTCTTAAACAGTGTAAACCTAGGATACCATATTGTTAGCTAGCTATACAAACACACAAATGGATTTCATATATATATATATATATATATATATATATATATATATATATATATATATATATATATATATATATATATATATATATATATATATATATATATATATTATTTGTCAGTATTGACTTCCTTTGAAAGTTGTTGCTGTTATTATTATTATTATTATTATTATTATTATTATTATTATTATTATTATTATTATTATTATTATTTTCATTATTAATCTAGAATGGTTGTAATAATATATTATGCGTATCTATAGAAAGTCACCCTTATGTACAATTTTAATATGCGACCTTAAAGCTTTATAAATAATGTTGGATACACTGTCATTAATTATTCTGATTTAAGAGCTTTGCATAATATTTGTATTCGTTCCCAGGAAATGCACCATAAATCTTAATTTATTACCTGGGTGAGAGCTAGATATGGAAGGGGACAAAATTCCAAAAATAAATGACGGTAGAAAATTAGAAAAAAAAAGAATAGAGCTTCTGTGATGTTATGGTAAGAAACTCTTCGAGCTGTGGTAAAAGACTTAGTAACAGCTCTCACAAAAATTGGCAGTCTTATTCGTAGGTAGTATTTGATATTTTGTCCATTTGGGTGGTAATGACTACATACATGTGTGTATTTAATGGGGGGAGGGTCTTCAAAGCAGTTTTTCCCCCTATCGTTTACATATATTTGCTTTCCAAAATTAATACTGAGATTTTTTTTTTTTTTTAGTGTAATGGACTTGTGTGATTAAGACATTTTAATCGAATATTTCCCAATGGCGGTGTGACTTAACACATTTGTATATTATGTAATTTTATTGTTATTTTTCACGTGCGTAGACATACACACACACATAGGTATATATACACACATATTTATATACACATACACACACGTTTTTAAATAGGAAAAAAAGTGGTACTTACTATACGAGACAGGCTCTTTTGCAAAAGTTTAAGGAAAAGTTGTGCGCTTTATCTCTTCGGAAAACTCTCCCTAAATTTTCCTAATGTGTTTAAAAGTTTCTAAAAAAAAGATATCCATATTCATATCTGGAACTTTAATACTCTATGGAAGATACACTCAATGCATATATCCTTCATGTTAGAATAACAACAGCTCTTCTTTGTGATATGAATAATTCCAACTTTACGGATGTTGTCGACAATGGAAGAAAAAGCTGAATATTTCTTACATATAGTGTGCATCACATCAAGGTCTTATAGATTTACTTTTTACTATAAAAAGGTTTTGAACATTTTAATCAGATAATGCGGATTTTTTTTTTAGCTTAAGCATACTATATCATGGTTAAACAAATATTTATATCAACAGTTTTAAATAAAAGCTTTAGCTTTAAAGAGAAAACGTGAAGAAAGCTTAGCATTGGATTTATACCGAAGACTATTCTCTATAGCAACCTACTTTATCAACAGCATTTCTCAGTTATCAATGGGGTCTCTGTTCCTACTTAGACTCTTAGAAACAATTGTTTGGTTTGGTCCCAGTATTTATGGCCGGATATTGTTCCTGACGCCAGCGTTTCAATAGATTCAAACTAGGAACAGGCATCACGGTAAGGAAGCTTGATTCCCCTCTCAACTAGTTATCTTTTTGATGATATATTAATCTGTCACTTCTCTGCCAGTCTGGGTTGTTTTACAAAATCTTATGCATTCACAAATAAAAAGAAGAAATGCCGTTGAAAATACGCACACACATTAGCGTACACATGTATGTGTTCTCTTTGCTCTTAGCTTAAGTGAAAACTACAATGCCAACACTAACAAATAAATAAAGAAAAACGAGATTATTTTTGAAGATGTGAAGAGGTCTTCTAATGCACCCAGTGGTAAACTTTAGGCGCCCTCCAGCCATTTGCGTTTCATGCCACTCTTGGGAAACGGATGGTGAAAGAAATATAAGCCCCGGTTCGTAGACTTTTACTTACATCCATTCTACCAAGACCCTCCCATAAGCTTTACATTTGGAAAGGGTCTGAAGGGAGAGGTTTGGTAAGATATACTTTGGCCCAATTTCTCAAACAGTGTAAGCCTAGGATACCATATTGTTAGTTAGCTAGACACACACAAATGGATTTCATAAACGCATCTGACACGGTTCTGCGTATGGCTAGGATCCCGTACGGGATCCTAGCCATACACAGAACCGCGTCAGATGCGTTTATGAAATCCATTTGTGTGTGTCTAGCTAACTAACAATATGGTATCCTAGGTTTACACTGTTTAAGAAATCGGACCTTTTTCCTATACAGACATTTAGATATGACTTGTCCTGTAATTTAAATTCTAGTTTATAGGTTTGTTTGTTTACATAATTGTATCCTCTCATTTTCCGTTATGATGCATTTAGCTACTTAGTGTTTTTTCTTTTGTGATCATTTACTTTTTCTTAAGAAGAAAGATTGAGCATGTATTTTAGTGGCCATCACCTGAAGAAATACATTGTAATTCTCTCTCTCTCTCTCTCTCTCTCTCTCTCTCTCTCTCTCTCTCTCTCTCTCTCTCTCTCTCTCTCTCTCTCTCTCTCTCTCTCTCTCTCTCTCTCTCTCTCAATTGCTACAGTCATTCATAAAACATCGTGTGGGGGTCTTTGTGCATGTGTTCGAAATCCATGTCTGCACCTCTTTGGCCAACTGGTCTCGTCACAGGACAAGACACACATGTATATGTACCGTGAAAATGAAGAAACTGTCTGTGGCCAAGTTGGACCAAATTACCCTTAATAAATGCTCACGCGAATTTTAATTGGTTAGGAATATTGATTACACATGTTGGACAAACTTCCCTTGTGACATTATCACAGCAACTTGTCAGTTTTACCGTGTGTATGGTTATGTGCAGTGTCACATTATACCCATCGGTGGGGTATGTATAAGACGGCCTACCTACTGGTATACACGAACTCCACGGACTTTTATGAGTGATTGTATTTTACCTTTAACCTCTGATAATACTGAGTCATGTCATGTAATGAAAGGTTCCTTTGCAAGGCAAGTAAAAGAATCCTTATCGACAGAACCTAAGAACTTGTAAGATGATAGAGAGAGAGAGAGAGAGAGAGAGAGAGAGAGAGAGAGAGAGAGAGAGAGAGAGAGAGAGAGAGAGAGTAAACTGTATTATATGACATATATATGATTATTGTTTCGATAAATCGGTTGAACGACACTTTTGGCGTAGTTTTCAACTTTCATTAAACAGGAGATTAAAATTCCGAACATTATAAGTTGAAATTTGAACACAATTTAATTTCTGAACAATAATTATTTGAGTGAAATTTACCATCCATTTGTGAACTTTACAATGATATCTAAAACCCACTCGATATAAACAGCAATTACCTGGTGTGGAAGTGCCTATAAGCGTGTTTTTGTAAAGATTATTCACCTATTTATAGAACGTCATTATATCTGCAAAAACATTTGCATGATCATCAGCTTTTAAATTATCAAATTTTAAGGCCGCTTTCACACCAAGGTGGCATGCCTCGTGGCACGCCAGTTGAAAACGAACATCCGGAAATATATGAAACCTTTCACGCAGAAGTGGCGTCCCATGTGCCACGCCTCTTCTGTGTGAAAGGTTTCATATATTTCCGGATGTTCGTTTTCAACTGGCGTGCCGCGAGGCATGCTACTTGCGACGTGCTACTTTGGTTTGAAATCGGCCTAACAGTATGCCTTAAAAAATCCATAGTAATTGGGTTCCTAAATGTGCGTAGTTGTGGAACGAGTGATTGTAAGCTGAAATTGGTAGTATGTTCATGAGAAGAAAGAAGGATATGTTAGTACTGTATGAAACAAATGTGAATGGGAGTGTGACTTGACTAAGCCACCCCTTTGAAAGAGGATTCTGACCCTAGCATATAGAGTTCTTAACCTTATATAAATCATAATAAGGAAAAAATATTCGCTTTAAACTAGCTGCAAATATAAACATTAACCCCGAAAATACTTTAAGATATATTTTAGTGAGAATGACACTGTACACCGTTTTAATATGATATTATTTACTTAAAAATTACAGGATATTCATCCATATTTACTGTATCTGAGTTCTTCGTGATTACAGAAGTGTTTTGATTTTAATGTGTTCTTTCTTCTATTCCTCATGACTTGGAATCTCAGGATTGTTATTCATCGTTTTGTATAGATTGTTTAAAATCTGCTGTTCACCTGCATGATTTATCATAGTCTTTATAAAAAAAAAGATAAAAATATGCGTGTAAAGTGGGTATAATTTATAGCATGATGTGATTGATGGCTTTTGAGAGAGAGAGAGAGAGAGAGAGAGGAGAGAGAGAGAGAGAGAGAGAGAGAGAGAGAGAGAGAGAGAGAGAGAGAGAGAGAGTAAATTGTTATCTACTTAATGCCATAAAAAGTGCGATTATAAGCGTCTAGCTTTGACAGGCTATGCACCCACATTTGCTTTGTGTGTGGGTGACATATAATTAGGTAAAACATATTTTTATACTGTATATTTAGCAGTTTGTATGTAATATACTATGAATCGTTGTATTATTTTCCTTTTTAATAATGATCTTTCATCATTTAATTGATGAAAATAAAAAAATTCGGCCACGTTTTGAAACTGGATGAAGTGACTTACTTTGTCAGACGAAATATAAACAGTTAAATTCCCAGCTGATTTCAATTTCAGATGAATACAATATTTGAAAATGCGGAAAAAGGATGTTCCTCTATTTCTGAAGAAAATTTTTTAATTGAAACAATATGAATCTTTTCTGTTCAAACCACCTATTATTGGAATATAACAATTCAACGAAATGTTTACGTTTAATCAAATAAGGGTCCTTACTTGGTGTTGAATATAAGAAGGGAAGGGTAGGCTTGCTTCCAAAGTGCAAGAGCTCTTGTCGTTTGAGTGTGTTGGCTGTTCAGCCTTAAGGGGGGTTTACACGGTCAAAACGGTTCGTCGAACACGGTTCGACAGACAAGTGTTTGAAGTGATCTTCGAACGTGTTAACGGGGTATTTGGTTCCGTGTTCGACAACTAAATACCCCGTTCACACGTTCGAGCATCACTTCAAACACTTGTCTGTCGAACCGCGTTCGACGAACCGTTTGACCGTGTAAACCCCCCCTTTATGATGATGCGGTAACAGCGTCCACTTCCCTTTACGAACCCCTGAAAAAAGGTTAAAAGAAGGATTGAAGGGCGAGAGAAGTACGATAACAAAGGCTTTAATGATGCAACGTGAATAAAGAAAAAAAAATCCATAAAGAAATTCTTTGGAATAATGATGAGTTAGAATTAAAGATGAAAATGGTTTAGGAAATTGAAAAATCTAGGTCTAGTAGACACCATTATAAATTGTAATTAAATAGGTAGAAAAGTATTGTTCTAGAATTTTGTACTGTGGAGAGATATAAAGGAATCATATATGAATTTAGTTAAAGTGCTGAATGGGACAGTTATAGTCATTAGTCACAGAAATAACTTATTTTGAGAGATACAAAACTGTGTTAGAATTATTTACTTATATATATATATATATATATATATATATATATATATATATATATATATATATATATATATATATATATATATATATATATATATATATATATATATATATACTATATATATATATATATATATATATATATATATATGGTAAGCAATTTAATACATTATAGCTGAAACGATAGAGAAACTTTCATGTCTTCCGTATTTAGTGTGGAAACTTCGCACGTCTCAAACAACCTGCAATCTTAAGGAGTATGCTTGGAGCAGCGATTTCAAAAGATCAGTGTCATTCATCATATTTTGCGTTTCATTTACGCTAGAGCTTGGAGCAATGTCGTACAGAAAAGACACTTTATAAGGATTTAACATATTACCAAACTCTTTCAAGTTCCGGATCACCTTTTCCTTCAAGATCACTCTCAAAAGTAAGGTCCCATTTAGCTTTGCCCTTATTTCTTGATTACCCTCAAATTGCAGGCCAACGAATTTCTTGATATCGTTTGATGTCCTCGGTCTTCTTCCACAGTAATTTGCCCAGAACCTTTTATTCTGAAAATTAGGACGCCAAGCAATCCAGTCGAAGGATTCATCAGTTGAGCAGAGGTGATGGCAGCCTTCCTCTTCACATAGAGACAAAGAGTATCAAAACCCAGATAGATTCTCAGCACTTACAGCGAATTTCATTGGCTTTGGAATCTCGTGAAAAACCTGTTTACAGTTTTTCCTAGGCCCATATTGATCTCTTGCGCAATATTGTTATTGCTTCTTAGTTGCTTCCAGCACGATTCTGTAATTATTATATTACTTTCCTGGGAGAATTTTTCTGGGTGCACAAGCTGCACAGGAGCCTAAGATCGTGTGAACTTTGTCATAGACATTATTCCAATAGTCAGTAACCCAGCCTCGTTTGTTGGCAGTCCACTTCCAGGCATTGTGTTGCTGATCGTATTCAGTCAGCAGCATAAATAACGTCATTGTCTCTAATTTTGAAAACCAGTGGGGCAAGCCTAACCGAAAAACTATATTTGTAAAATAATTAAGACCAAAGAAAATTACAAAAATATTGCATCTCTCTCTCTCCTCTCTCTCTCTCTCTCTCTCTCTCTCTCTCTCTCTCTCTCTCTCTCTCTCTCTCTCTCTCTCTCTCTCTCTCTCTCTCTCTCTCTCTCTCTCTCTCTCTCTCTCTCTCTCTCTCATCTCTCTCTCTCTCTCTCTCTCTCTCTCTCTCTCTCCTCTCTCTCTCTCTCTCTCTCTCTCTCTATATATATATATATATATATATATATATATATATATATATATATATATATATATAAAGAATATTTTCACTGCTTTGTCAGACAGACATATGTATTTGAATTAAAGAAAATAATCTTTAGCCTTACATATATTCCAAAACTCTCCCAGAATTTCCCTAATGTGTTCAGAAGTTTGGGGAAAAGAGAAAAATATCCCATTTTTCCCCTACAGTTTTAATATTCTATGTATGTTTCCCCCTCTTTGCATATTCTCTTCACGTTAGAATAAAAGCAAATCTATTTGATGAAAGTATTTCCATTTTCCAAATTTTTTTCATCAATTGAATAAGGAACAGGTTGCATCACATTAAAAGTCAGAGAAATTTAGTTTTACTTGAGTTTAACATTTAAATATGGCGATATGCATTTATATTTGGCTTAATTGTAATATGAGTTTGCTATAGGATATAATTAAATTAATATGAATATGCTAAAGAATATATTTAAATTAATATTCATTTATAGATTTTTGCTTGAGAAACAAAACCAGATGAAATATTTGAAAGTTGCTTGACTAACTCACCAATTCTGTTTTTCTTTCCCCTTCGCTGTCTTTAACTTTCTGACCGTAAATTTCATTGTTGCTATATGACACATGTTATTGATAGGGGAGAAACATCCCTGAGGCCTCGTGTATTTGTTATTTGTTATATACAATTACAGTGGCAGCAATCCTCCTTGTAAGGGAGGCGGATGAGTCAAAGCACAGTCTCACAATCCCTTCAAGGAAGTTGACCTCAATCACTCCTCTTTGCTCCTTAGGGATAAAAGGTTACTACTCTGTCCGGCCCCCACCACCGTCGCACTGCTTGGGTAACTCAGAGTAAGTTTGGAGGATCTTTTCTGATGCACGGCAGCCGTAGCTGGTTTATATGAGAGAAAATTATTAATTGCCTTAATATACTGAACATAAATTGTGATATGAATAAAGAAACTGCACGATGTGCAATTTTAGATATATTTTTGAAATTATTGGTAAAATTCACGATGAACGTGAAACAGAATGAATGTATGTATATTAACACTAAAAATTAACTTATTTACTAGTTCTATCTATATAGGGTTTTAGTTTATCTAAGGAACCGTCTCTAATATGAGGTAAAAAAACCGGATGCTACGTAACTAATATTCGATATATGAGGTTCAACGATATCAAGCAGATTTAAGCATGTGTTGAAGCTATTTCCTTAAATGATTGATTGATTAATTCGGTGTTTACGTCACAAACTCCCTTTTCTAGTAAGGGCTAGGATGGTTGCCCTCTTGCGAAGGATTTGTTTTGGCAGATGTAATCGTTACCCTGAGTGGATGCCCTTACTAACCTCAGTCCGTGACTGGGTGCGAACCCGCAACCTGCCGACTCAGAGTCGCGGACGCTACTATTTTGCCACGGAGACTACTAAGCTATTTCCTAACATGTAGTCATATTAATAACATTTACGCATACTTTCCAAACCTCCTAAAGATACTAAATATGATAATATGATACTTACACATTAAGATTTTGTCTGTTATCGTTTTCATTATAACCAATTTTGTTTATAATGTCAATTTCTCTTTGAAATTATATTTTGATTAAGAATTCCTTTAACTTCTGTCCCGACTCTTGTTGGTTTAAAAGGAAAGTTATAGTATGCCTTCACAAATGGTGTCTAATGATATGAAAAACTTGATAAAAGGAAACCTAGGAATATGGAAACTAAGGGAGAAAATGAGTAGTTGTTAAAGATTTTATCCTTTTAGGTTAGATAATAAGTATTAAGAGGCCCTCCCGAATAACCGCTACTCTGTAATTCCAAAGGTGTGTGTGTGTGTTTTTTTTTTTGTTTTTTTTACACACATTGCCACTTAGCGAAGCTAAATAACAATGTTTGAGGGAACTTATCAAGGTCAAAACAAAAATGCCTGAGCTATGATGAGAGAGAGAGAGAGAGAGAGAGAGAGAGAGAGAGAGAGAGAGAGAGAGAGAGAGAGAGAGAGAGAGAGAGAGAGAGAGAGAGAGAGAGAGAGAGAGAGAGAGAGAGAGAGAGGTTCAAAAATTAAAAAATATCTAAATTTGGTTTCCATTTTGATAATGATGTCACATTCCGGTAGGTTATCAGGTAGCAAAGAGCATTCTTTCGGTGTCACTTTCGCTTGTTATCTATGTGTTACGAACCTATTTCCTGACCAAACCTAGTAGATATTATTCCTTGTAGATAACAAGCGGAAGTGGCACCGAGCATTCGGTGCCACTTCCGCTTGTTATCTACGTGTCATGATAACATAACCTAACATAACCTAACCTAGTAGATATTTTTCCTTGTAGATAACAAGCGGAAGTGGCACCGAGCATTCTACCCGTGTCATATAGGGCAAAGTTGGGAAAAGTTTGACAGGGAAATTGTCTAGACGTGATCCTTATCCACTTTGTGACTTGACATATCACTCTCTGTCTTCTTATCTCTTTTGGTATATTGCTGTGGCGCAAGCTTTGCTCTTTTGTATTATGTTCATAGATAAATGTAGATTTTAGTTAAAAATGTGTATGGCAATAGCTTTCAGAATTTCTATAAAAATTGTTTCGTATTGATGTATGTATATCTGTGTGCGAATATTATGCCCATGAATGTTTTGGGAAAAATGAAATAGTACACGCACATACACACACACACAAAGGTTTAAGTTTGTATTGCCTTACCGAGTTCTCTAGTGTATGGATTTAAATATCTTTTATATTTAAATATGTTAATATTCATTATAATGCTGTAAAACGGAAATATTATCCTTTTACTTTATATTAATATACTCATATTTTTGTTTGTAGATAAGATACTTCTCAAGATAAATTTGCAAACTACACACACACACACACACACACACACACACACACACACACACACACACACACACACACACACACACACACACACACACACACAGTATTTACATTGTTCTTAGATATGAAGGTACAGCAACAATGACAGTATTAGCGAATGAATTAAAGAATTTTATAATTTATTAAGATATGAAGAGGGCTCTTAATGCACCCAGGAACATAGTTTAGGCGACCTACACCATGTGTGATTCATACCACTAATGGGAAAATTTGGGTGCTCCATACTCTTGTACTTATATATTTTCGAGATAAGCCTTAGACATGGAAAGGGGCAGAGTAAATAGACACTAACATATGCTTTGTTTGCTCGTCTTTTTATTTTGGTTACTGTGTGCATGTGTGTGATAGTTAAGCTCGAGGGTGGTGAAGAGACCTGTGTGCTTGGATCTGTCAGGTGTAACATGTTTGTGTTTCAGTATATTTTCTCATGAATTTGTTTTCTTTTTACCCTTAAATTTTGTCCAACTTATTTTCTTTATTAATTCATTTTACCCCTAACATTTTTTTTGGCAATCATTTATTCTTTTATTAAAGAGAAAGAGCGCTTATATACATTGTTAGAAATCGAATATGAAATTGTAATAAAAAATTATATATTTATGTACTTTTTTAAATACTTTTAATACTGTCATTTCATAGTGGAATAGTGGTTGAACAATTCTGGAAGTAGTTTTCAACTTTCATTAATCAGGAGATTGAATTTCCTATATTGTAAAAGAGTGAAATTAAAACAGTTTCATTTTGAAACAAAATTGTTTGAGTGAACAATTAGCGGCCATTTACAAAGTTTTGAGTGATATCCAAACCTGACTGGTAAAAACAGCAATTATCAGGTCTGCATATGCGTTTATTAAGTGCGTTTTCGTAAAGATAATTTAACCTGTTTTACAGATCGTGGCTAGTTCTGCAATATATTTTTGTGTGAAGTTTATATCATAGATATCAGTTTCTGATGCTCAAGAGTAAACCATATACCTTCAAGAACCCTCGTAATAGGGTCTCAGAATGTGCGTGGCAACTGTGGAAAGAGCTAGATTAAACTTGAGAATGCAAACATGTGTTTGAGAACACAGTGGATGTGTCAGTAAGAAGTGAAACAAAGGTTAATGAGTGTGCTTTTATCTGGTGATGAATTTTGTGTATAACGTTAATATTCATGATAAAGTTGTTGAAATAAAAACATTATCCTTGACGGTATTTGAATATGCTCTTAATTTTTTTTCTATGAATATGATACTCCCAAAAGAAATTTGCAGAATACACATTCACATTTGCAAATGCAGAGCTATTCGTGCTTACAGTGATGTTTTAATTTTCTTGTATTATTATTATTTTTTTTTGTTGCCCATGGTTTAGGAAGGATAATTGAATAACATATTCTGTGGACTGTATAACTTACACTTGATGTGAATAATTTATTTCAGCCATTACAGAAATATGATAGTCGAACAAAATAAAGGAAGGTGATATTACTAGAGAGAGAGAGAGAGAGAGAGAGTAATAATAATAATAATAATAATAATAATAACACTTTATTTCCAACGTACATTGGGTATTCAAATATGGGTGTACTATTAAAATTTACAAGTAAAATCTTCCTTTAAGAGTAACTTCTTAAGATTATATTTAAAAGTATGCACTGAACCAGCATTTTTTAGTTCTCTGGGAAGCTGATTATATAAATGAGGTCCACGAATGTTTATATCTCTTGAGCCAATATCAGTTTTAGACCTTCGTACTAATAAATCTTCCCCTTGACGGGTAGTTAACCCGGTAACTGAGCTTACTGTAGAAAAATTATACAAGCAATCAGGAAGATTGTTTCTTAGTATATTAAAAACAAAGGTACATATATCAAAAACATATTTATCTCTAATCTTTATCCATTCTAGATCTTTTAAAACAGGAGAGATGTGCTCGTATTTTCTTACATTGCCAACAGCCACTCGTGCTGCAAAGTTTTGTAACTTTTGTATTCTTTGTAATTGAGTCTTATTTGTACATCCCCAAACTTTGAGACAGTAATTAATTAAACTCATAGCTAAGGACTGGACAATTATTATACGAGTTGATGTTTCAAATGAGTCTTTTACCCTATTTAGATATATTAGAGTACCCATTACTTTTTTATAAATTTCATCTATATGCATTTCAAAATTCATGTAACGGTCAAAATAGACACCTAGGTTCTTTACCGAGTTCATCGGCTTAATGATATTACCGTTATAGTTTATATGAAGATTGTCATCAACTTCTGATAATAATTGTCTGGATCCGATAAGAATAGATTGGGTTTTAGTTTCATTAAGTAACAGACCATTTTTTAGAAAGTAACGTTTAGCCATATACAAAATTTCTTCTGCTCTACGAATAATATTTTCTAAATCATTAATTTCTCCTTCAATTAAGATTTGAGTATCGTCAGCATATTGAATGACATAACAGTTAGGTAGATATTTTACTAGATCGTTTACATATATTAGAAAAAGTATAGGTCCTAGGATCGATCCCTGAGGGACCCCAAACAATACCTTCTTGCGACTTGAAACTACATCTTTTATTCTGACTGACTGGTAGCGGTTTTTTAAATAGTTCTCGAATCAGCTTGGGTCAATGTTCATTTTTTTGCATTTTTCTAATAAGATGGTATGGTGTACACTATCAAAAGCTTTAGAAAGATCGAGTAGTAGTAGCAATGATATTTTCTTATTATCTATATTTTTGTATATTTCATCTGATATTTTCAATAAGGCAGTTTCAGTTGATAATTTTGGCCTGAAACCGTGTTGACTTTTTGCAATAAGTTTATTTTTTTCAAGAAACTTACTTAACTGATTTGCAACAATCTTTTCAAGTATCTTTGATAAAATTGGTAGTAAAGAGATTGGTCTATAGTTAGAGACGTCGTCAGGATTTCCATTTTTAAAACCAGGAATTACATGGGGATTTTTCCATAAATCTGGGTAAATATTGGTAACTATGGAAGTATTGATTATTACCGTCAGATAATAAGCTATTACAAATAATGAATCTCTAATAAAACGAAAACAAATTCCATCTGATCCATATGCATTAGAGTCTTTCAGATTTTTTATTACTAAGATTACTGTATTACAATCTACTGTAGTAGGGTTAAAGACATCATTACTTCTATTGAATGCACTATGTTCTTCAAGATTAACATTATTATTATTATTACTACCATTATCACTATTATCATTACCATTACTACCACCATCATTATTATTTACACCATTATCAACATTTCTATTATTATTACTACTACCATCATCATTATTATTACCACCATTACTATTATTGATTTCATTTATTATTTCTTTTTTTGTTTTTTTCAAAGGTTTTTTCCCCACTTCAGCGAAAAAATTATTGAACTCTTCTGCTTTAGCACTTACATCTACCTCATCGGGTATAATTGATATGTTACTACTTTTATTACAGTTATTGGAAAGCATGGTTTTAGCAATTTTCCATGTATCAGAGATATTGCCTTTAGCGTTTTGAAATTCATTTTTGTAATACTGTTTCTTACTGTTACTTAATAATGATTTTACTTGTTTCTTATGCTCTGTAAACTTTTCTCTTAAAGGGATATTATCTCTTTGTAGTTTTACTTCATTTTGTAGTTTGTCTCTTTCTTTCATAATGTTTTTTATGTCATCTGTTATCCAAGGAGCGGGGGGACGAAATATTTCTCTTGTCACGAGTGGTGCACATCGATCTATACATGATGATAAGACACTGGTTAAAATATTTACTTGTCTATTAATATTATCGGTATATAGCATTTCATTTAATTTATGTACTTCATTCATTAGTAAACTACAAAGTAATTCTTGTGAATAATTTCTTAAGCATCTGAATGTTTTAAAGATTGGTTGTCTCTTTGGTTTGCGAATATTTAGGGACGTTACAATTTCCTCGTGGTCTGCTATAGGGCTTGGCATTACGTCACACTTAGTTATCATATGTTTGGAGTTTGTTATTACTAGATCGATTTGGGAAACTGAAGTGGGAGTGATTCTAGTTGGTTTATTTATAATCTGTTCTAGATTTAAATTCTTAATAAGTCTACTCATTTTATTTTCTCTTTTTAGTTGATCATCATTAAAATCGCCATATATAAAAACTGGTTTGTTTTTTAAAATTATCTCCTTAAAAACGTCCAAAATATAGCTAAAAGAGGTTACCGAGGCTTTGGGGTGGCGGTACACGCAGCCTATGATAATAGAAGGAAACTTTTTATGTTGGACAGAGATCCATTTATCTTCCACTCCTTCGTGCTTCTCAGTTTCAAGATTTAGTTCAGTGGCCTTCAAATAATTTTTAACATATAAACATACACCTCCACCTCTACCACTGTCATAGCGATAAATATTATATGAAGGAATATTAATAAATGCATTATTAATTGACGGATACAGCCATGATTCGCTAATGCAAAGAACATCAATATTTTCTTGTACAAGCATATGTTCAATTTCTAGTATATGGGATAACAGGGATTGTGCATTTATATGTACGACAGATAATCTATCATTATATTTACAAGTAACTTTCACATCGGCAGCAGTAACAGCAACAGCAGGAGACGAGGTATTACCATGTTTCATTGGGGTGGTATCCATAGTCATAGTTGTAGTTTCGACTGTGTGATTCTGCTGGGAATTCATCATTGTAGTGTGTTCTGGGGTTAGCCCATGGATCCTGGTGTCTGTACCTGCCGTTGGATGTGTAACGCTGGTTTGAGTACGTGCCGTGGTATGATCGGGCCTTCCCAAAGTTTGTATGCCTAGGTGAGTGTCTAGGGTTGTAAGAGCCATCACTCCAGGAGAAGTCTCTTGTGCGTGGACGGCGATAAGAGAGGTTTGTATCGTGTCTCTTTCTGTAGTCTCGCGTATAGGGGATTGTTCCATTAGCTCTTTGCTGTTTATTTTGGTATGACTGTAGTTTGGGATATTTTGTAGAATACCCAGGTTGTGTCCATTGTTTGCTCCCACGAAATGGCTGGACACTTGTGCCTGTAGGCCATTGATTCAGTTTGTAAGGCACATATTCAAATCCTTTCGATATCGTTATTGCGAAGGAAACCCAGTTTGGTGTGCGATAAAGCTCCTTAATCAAGACTTCTTCAGAAGGAATGCCTTGATTTGTCAGTGTATTACGTATCTCTCTCTCAAAGGGGTTGCCAGGAATGCGAATATATATTTGAGCTGTAACCCTTGCACTTGCATTATTTGGCAACTGTGGCTGTGGGGGAGAGGACTTCGATGGAATGTTTAGAATAGAGATTGCTGCTATTTTGTCTTTTCTGTTTTCTTCATTGTTTCGCAGCCTATTATTATCGGTAATCAAGCTGCAGGAGGCACACCATCGCCTACACGTCTAGCTTTTGAAGAAAATACGACCACATTCACTGTTTTGAGCTGAAATAGTATTGGCTGAAACTTAAGCTGAAACTGTTTTATCAATCTTTATGTTATGTATTATGATTTTTAGTTTTGTATTTAATTATTCACTGATGAAAGTCAACAATTTAGCCACTTCTTGGAATGGGAATAAGTGCTTGTTGATTGGACCGTTGAATGTGGAGAATGTTTTTTTAAGGATGTACTAGTTCATTACAAGGTACTCCCTTGACCTATTTATTTAGGTAGATTTGTTAATAGGCTCCGTTGTACCAGCATATACACCAAATACTA
Source organism: Halocaridina rubra (assembly GCA_037179515.1). Classification (NCBI taxonomy): domain Eukaryota; kingdom Metazoa; phylum Arthropoda; class Malacostraca; order Decapoda; family Atyidae; genus Halocaridina; species Halocaridina rubra. The sequence goes on from JAXCGZ010004017.1 coordinate 28,583, forward strand.
TATTTACTGCCTGGAATTTTTATAATTTCACATAAGTATAGCTTAAGAGATTGCAGAACAAGCCAATTTTTATTTTTAAGGATCTTTTTTTTAAAACTTTTTCTTAATAATTCTTATTTATTTATTTAATTATTTATTTTGGGTTTTGTTTTTGCAAATAACCCTTTGGCGAGACTGTAACACCTGATCAACACGTTGACATTTAGTGTGATGAGAGTCTATGCTTAACTTTCAGTTTAATGAGGGAAGGCTTACTTACAGAATGTAGGCTTCTTTGCCGTGGGAGAGTGCCGGTGTTTGACCTTATAATGAGGTTGTAACAGTGCCATCCCTCCCCCTCCATATACCTCATTCTTTTTCTTTATAAGAAGTGGATGAAGAGATGGTGGAGAAAAAGAAGTGGGTTGACACGATAACAAAGAGCTTTAATGAAGCGACGCAAGTTGAATAAAAAAAGGAAAAAATAAAAGTACTAATATTCCAGGAGAAAAAAATTAGGATAATTATAAGATAGAATTTAAGGTGAAAATGTCAGGGGACACTGAAAAATATAGATTTTCGTAGACTTAGTTATGAGTGATAATATGATAGAAAAGTATTATGATTTAATTTTTTTTAGGATTAAGATGTGTGAAGAATTCAGAATTAGTAGAAATTATGAATGAGATTCAGACGTTAGGCCACTTTCACACCAAAGTGGCACGTCGCATGCCACGTGGTATGCCATTTGTAAACAAATATCCGGAAATATATGAAACCTTTCACACAGAAGTGGTGTGACACGTCCCATGTACCACGTGTGACTTGCGACGCAAGTCACACCTTGAATTCTATCTTAAAATTATCCTAATTTTTTTCTCCTTGAATATTAGTGCTTTTATTATTTTCCCATTTTTTATTCAATTTTTGTCGCTTCATTCAAGCCCTTTGTTATCGTGTCAACCCACGTCTTTTTCTCCACCTTCTCTTCATCCACTTCTTATAAAGAAAAAGAATGAGGTATATGGAGGGGGGGATGGCACTGTTACAACCTCATTATAAGGTCAAACACTGGCACTCTCCCACGGCAAAGAAGCCTACACTCTGAAAGTAAGCCTTCCATCATTAAACTGAAAATTAAGCATAGACTCTCATTACACTAAATGTCAACGTGTTGATCAGGTGTTATAGTCTCTCTAAAGGTTTATTAAAAAAAGATAATAATAATTTTTTCTCTTAAAAATCAAAATATGCTTGTTCTGCAATCCCTTAAACTATACTTATGTGAAATTATAAAAATACCAGGCATTAAATATAGTATTTGCCGCATATTTTTCACACTTTGGTGTGAAAGCGGCCTTAGTTACACACACACACACACACACACACACACACACACACACACACACACACACACACACACACACACACACACACACACACACACACACACCGTGTTGTGAATAACGACACCCTTGTGTGCACTTTTAATATGCGACCTCTAAGCTTTATAAATAACGTTATGTATACTATCATTAATTATTGCAATCTAAGGGCTTGCCATAAAGTTTTTATTCGTCCTCAGCAAAAGGGAACTATATATATATTTTCCTTTGAGGAAAGCTAGAGGTGGATGGGGGCGGAATGCCAAAAATAAATGGCAGGAGCAAATAAAAATAAATGAAATTCAGAATGAAAGATATTGTGATTTTTAGGAAGAATACGTTTTGAAGATATAGTAAACATATGTAAATAGAGCTTTCAGTAAATTTGGCCATCTTACTCTTAGGTGAATCCATTTAGGTCGGAATTAAGTTAATGTATTTTGTGTCATGGGGACAGTTTTTTCCGTCCCCGTTTGTTTAATTGATTTTTATATAAAAAAGTTATATAAAAAAGGGAGTGACTATTATCACCGAACAGTGATATTACACACGACGTTATTATCACCATCCCATAAAGGCAATTGAGAAGTAACAATAATTTTTTTTAGATTCTCGGTGAAAATGCCGAAAAACATTATCACTGACCGATGATAACAAAGCCACTGTTCTTTTCACTGTGCGGTGACTAGGTTAGGTTCGGTTCTTTTCACTGTGCGGTGACTATAATGGAATCAGTAATATCACTGTACGGTGATAATACACACAGTCTATAAAATAACAGATTCTCTGACTTCAAAGTTGTATTTTCTTTCGGGGATATCTTGAATTGTTGCACGTTAAATAACTCTAGAATATCGATATTTCATTTTGGTTTTTGGTTTCAAAAATGCTTAATTGGCACTTTGCCATCTCTCTCTTCGCTGTTATCTCGTTCAATAAAAGCTTTTTTTTATGCGTGTATATGCAATATTTTTATTTATCAGTAAATTAGTTAGTAGAGCAATTTATTAGGAAATGTCAATGAATTTTTGTCAACTGAGGTGGGTTTCAGGTCGCGTTATGATTGACATAATGTTCCATTTAGCGACTTGTAAAGTTTAACGTCGCAGCAATGCTATTTTTTAACACAAGCACACACACATATGCATTCATATATATATATATATATATATATATATATATAATATATATATATATATATATATATATATATATATATATATATATGTGTGTGTGTGTGTGCGTGTGTTGGCATATATATATATATATATATATATATATATATATATATATATATATATATATATATATATATATATATATATATATATATATATATATATATATATATTTATATTTATATATAAATAAGTACAAACTATTAACATACAGCACTAAATAGTAAGGAAGCCCATCAGTGAAACAAAACTTATAAAACAATGCTATATATGGGATCGTAACTGCATCCCTTCTCAAGTACAACTGAGAAAAAAAAATATAACAAAGGTGGAGGAAACGTAAACAAAAGGACTCATGAGACCTGAGGGATTAAAAATTTTATGATAATAGGTCAGGCCTAATCCAAACGAATTATCCTCAATCAAAGACGCCGCCAAGATCATTAAATCATTAACAAAGGAAAATGTTAATCCTTAAAATGATAATAGATCTGAAAGAAGATAACCCCCAAAACCTTTTATAATTAAAAAAAGAATTAAAAATTAATAAATATGCACATAAAGATATATACACATAACAACACTTGTACACACATCCCCATATACAAGAGCAGACATAATGATATCCATATATAAATACTAATACAATCAAAATACACAATAACGACTACAATCTGGTTGGGGGTTTATCTTGAGGGATAACTTCGTTGAGGCAGCGCTTCAGAAGGGCTTTATCAATTATGTCAGGGGTCCATTGCCCCCTAGATAGACTGAAATTGTCCTTCATTTCAATGAGGGAAGATTCCACAATTTTCCGTTTGAATTGAAAAGTACTTTTAAATAGCATAGTGGCACCACTCCAATCAAGTCGATGATTATGTTCATTGCTGTGGGTAAGAAGAGCCGAATTTTCTTAATTATATCTTACTGCTCTCTTGTGTTCTAAGACTCTCTGGGATAGAGAGCGGCCTGTTTGTCCTATGTACACTCTATTGCAATCATTACAGCTTATTGGGTATGCTCCTGCATTAACTTCTTTTTTGTTTTGGCTAACGTTAACTAATTCTTTTCTTAAAGTGATGGGATAGTTAAAAGTGAATGGGGACTGCTTACCTAAGGTATCATTTATGACGCCTAGGTTTTGGTTAAAAGGAAGGAGGATTTTGTTGAAATTATTCTCTTTAGGGGTCCTGTGAGGATTGTAGAAAAACCTGTTTAGCTTTTTGCAGAGCTTTGTCTAAGAAAAAGGGAGGATAACAGTTGGTCAAACTGAGAATAAACCGTTTGAATTTCATGTTCTAAATAATTACCGCTGCAAACCCGGAGGGCTCTAAGGAATAAATTCGAAGCTATACCTAATTTTACTTTTTCTTCATGATAACTATAAAAGTGCACATAAGACGCAGAGTGGGTGGATTTTCTATACACTTTAAAGTTGTAACCCAAAGGATCTCTAACAATGAGGACATCAAGGAAAGGCATTTGGTTTCCTTTTCCCATGCTACTTTAAATTTAATGGGAGGAACTAATCTATTTAATTGTGCTACAAATTCGTCAAAGGTACCCCAGGCATCATCCCAATAACTAAAAATGTCATCAACATAGCGCAGCCAAATCATGTTGGGAGATTTGATATCTCTCAGAAGCTCAGTTTCAAAATATTCCATATACAAATTGGCTAAAATTGGAGACAAAGGACTTCCCATACTGCACCCGAACTTTTGCCTATAAAATTTGCCATTGAAAGAAAAGACATTAGTACTCACGCAGAGTCTGATTAATTTGATAATTTTTGCTATGGGTAAGGGGAAATCCTTTTTAAAAGTTTCAAGTTTCTTGGCAAAAAATTAAGTACAGTATCTACTGGGACATTGGTAAAAAGCGATTCTACATCAAGACTGATTAATTTAACCCTCATTCATTGTGCTTGAGAAGGGATCCAGTTAGGATCCGAAATATAGCATTGTTTTTATAAGTTTTGTTTCACTGATGGGCTTCCTTACTATATATATATATATATATATATATATATATATATATATATATATATATATATATATATATATATATATATATATATATATATATAACACTCTCCCTTTCTTCATTTACACCCATGAAATGACATTACACCTCTTCAGACAAAAGTCAAGACACTCTTTACAAGACAAGTAGTAAGTACTAAGAGGAATTCTCATACAGACAGAGAGCAAACAAACCTACGGCCCGTAAGTCTTTAAATAAATCTCGTTGCGATACTACAACTTATGATAGTCTTTTGGGCTTAAAATAGGGCTGGCAAGGACAGCTCGATGTTAAGTCTTCCTTTAGTTAGGTTCTTTTCCCTAAGTCTCCATCTACATCGAGTCTTCTGTCATGTTCGTCACACAGCTCTTATTGCCCCCTCACATGTGACAAGTCACAACCCTACCCACCTCTGATTCTCTTTGCTTTTTTGTCACATTTTCTTGGTGCCCGGGCCCGATGGGGGATTTTTTTTTTGTCTAGGTGGCACACTCATAAAGAAAGAAAAAAAATGGCGACCTCGATATCTCTTTTCTTTGTTTATATATATATTTTTTTTTCTTAAATTTGGATATAATTATCTCTTCCCAAGGCTCTTAAATTATGACAGTTGCATGATGCTTTTAGTCTTGAGGTCCTTTTTATCCAAGAACTGTGAGAATTTTCTTATTATCTATTAAATATACCATAACGTAAAACACAAAACCCTAAAGCCGCATTCTTTTGCAGTGTTCACTCATTAATTTCCATAGTATCATTGCATATCACTCTAGATATCTATCTATCATTCTATCTACCTATCTGTCATTCTAACATTCTAACTATCCATCTATCTATCTATGTATCTTTTTATTAATCTATTAATTTATATATCTAATTATGGGGCTTTGGCATGTACAAACTTATGAAGTTCAACGGGGCAAGATATGTACACTTGGGCCCGATTTCTTAAACAGTGTAAACCTAGGATACCATATTGTTAGTTAGCTAGACACACACAAATTAATTTCATAAACGCATCTGACGCGGTTCTGTGTATGGCTAGGCTCCCACATGGGATCCTAGCCATACACAGAACCGCGTCAGATGCGTTTATGAAATCCATTTGTGTGTGTCTAGCTTACTAACAATATGGTATCCTAGGTTTATACTATTTAAGATATCGGGCCTAGGTCTTATTGCAAATAAGGTTTTGCAAAAATTTTTACTATTCTGGTCTATATTCATAACTTTCTGTTGTGTAATTGATGTTGATGAAGTTGTGAAATTGACTGAGAGAGTGAAATCTGTATCAGTATTGTTTGTGCTCGTCCTGGCAAGAACCCATTTGAATGTAGGAGGTATACTCTACATAATATTTAAAATATGTATATTTTTTTTCAGATATGACAGATATGTTTACATGAGTTTTTCTTTTAAATTAAACTAGTGTGTTTCTTTACTTACTTTAATACGTTTTTAAGATATGATAAATGTGCTTTTGAAAGTTTTTTTTTAATCATATATGAGTCATGTTTTAATATTTATTGATATCTTTTCTAAGTATATACAATTAAATTATTGGTAATGATAATCTTATTCGCTTTATGAAAATGAAAACAGTAACGGATTGCATTCACTACTTGACCTGGGGCTGGATTCCTCATGGCACCAAACGCGTGGTGTTATTTTAAGCTTCGTTCATTTTTCCTTTGTATCAATAGTAATTGAATGATATTATATCTTATTTATACATATGACATATAAATATTTTCAAGGCTTGACACTTCCTCATATATATATATATATATATATATATATATATATATATATATATATATATATATATATATATATATATATATTATATATATTATATATATATATATATTTTATATATATATATATATATATATATATATATATATATATATATATATATATATATATATATATATATATATATATATATATATATATATATATATATATATATATATATATATATTTTATATATATATATATATATATATATATATATATATATATATATATATATATATATATATATATATATATATATATATATATATATATATATATATATATATGTATATATGTATATATGTATATATATATATATATATATATATATATATATATATATATATATATATATATATATATATATATATATATATATATATATATATATATATATATATATATATATATATATATATATATATATATATATATATATATATATAGGCATCTTTTCTTTTAGCTTTTATTGTGAAAGGAAATAAAGAGAAGGGAGATAGGTATGAGCGTAGTAGTTTTAGGGCAATTATTTTGTTGAGTGTAGTTGGTAAGGTATATGGAAGAGTGTTAATCGAGAGAATTAGGAAAGGTACTGAGAGACTGATTGGGGAAGAACAGTGTGGGTCCAGGAGAGGAAGAGGATGTGTGGATCAGGTGTTTGCAGTAAGACAGGTGTGTGAGAAGTTCTTGGAGAAAGATAGGGACATTTTTTGGGCCTTTATGGATGTAGAGAAAACGTATGGCAGGGTAGATAGGGAGGGATTGTGGAGGGTGTTGCAACTGTATGGAATAAGTGGAAGTTTGTTAAATGCGGTGAAGAGTTTTTACATGAATTTTAGAACATGCACGAGTTGGGAATGGTATGAGTGATGTTGGGGAATCTGTAATTTGAACATAGTGGCATTCTGATAGGATGCGTTCATTCCTAAGTATAGCAGATAGAAGCTATAAGGTTGGATTCCTTTTAATTTTCTGTGGTGTGTAGTTGGTAGCGCCTTGACTTAGTAATTATAAGTCCTAGGTTCAAGTCCCGGTCGGGGTAAAAATGATTCATGTTTTCACATATGTAATGTGCTTGTTTGGTTATTGTAGAGCCCGAATGAGATTGGGAATTGAATTAAATGCGAAAATGAAGCCACGAGTGAGGTTGGGGACTCTGTAATATGAACATAGTGGCATTCAGATAGAATGCGTTCATTCCTAAGTGTAGCAGATATAAGCTCATAAGGTTGGATTCCTTTTAACCTTCTGTGGTGTGTAGTTGGTAGCGCCTTGACTCAGTAATTATAATATAAGTCCTAGGTTCAAGTCCGGGTCGAGGTAAAGAATGATTCATGTTTTCACATATGTAATGTTCTTATTTGGTTATTTTATAGCCCGAATGAGATTGGGAATTGAATTAAATGCAAAAATGAAGCCACGAGTGAGGTTGGGGAATCTGTAATATGAACATAGTGGCATGCAGATAGAATACGTTCATTCCAAAGTATAGCAGATATAAGCTATAAGGTTGGATTCCGTTTTAACCTTCTGTGGTGTGTAGTTGGTAGCGCCTTGACTTAGTAACTATAAGTCCTAGGTTCAAGTCCCGGTCGGGGTAAAAATTATTCATATATATATATAAATATATATATATATATATATATATATATATATATATATATATATATATATATATATATATATATATATATATATATATATGATTCTATTTCACTAGAAACACGTAGGTATTATGAGTATATAAAAGGCTACGTAAGGAAATGAAAAGAAATGTTGAGGTCCTGAGTACTTTCAAGTTTATTACTTATCTTCATAGGAATCTGAGTAGCACAAATGAAAGAGGTGATATATATATATATATATATATATATATATATATATATATATATATATATATATATATATATATATATATATATATATATATATATATATATATATATATATATATATATATATATATATATATATATATATATATATATGCAGAAACCATGAGCAAGTATGGGATTAGCAACCGATCATCGGACGTTGAATACAAAGGCGATACCACCATATGTTATTGTAGTATATTTGGGTGTAAATACCGAGTAAATACGGTACGGTCAATGATATGAGCAAATAGGATCATATTGCTTTGCTGAAAATATTAGTGTATTAAAAAGACACATTAATTTAATAATAATAATAACATGAAATAATAATAATAATAATAATAATAATAATAATAATAATAATAATAATAATAATAATAATAACAATAATGAAAGTAATAGTAACAATAATTATTAATAATAATAACACTAGTGATAATAATAATGATAAAAATAATAAATATAATAACTATTGAAGTAATACTAAAAAAAAAAATATTAACATCAGTACAACAATAAGAAAAAACAGTAATCACGAAAATTCAGAAAAAAAATATTAGAAATATTAACAATATTGTTATAGATATATCAATTATGAAATGGCAAGACGTGCAGCGCTATACTGGGTGGCAAGCCATGTGATGCCCTTCTGGATTGCAAGCCAAGCGGCTCCCCCCTGGGGGTCAAGCTGGGTGGCGCCCTCTCGGGAGTCAAGCCTGGTGGCTACCTCCTGTGAGGCAAGCCGGGCGGCGCCCTCTTGGGGAGGGCATGCGGGGCACCCTCTAGTGGGGGAAAGCCCTGCGGTGCCATCCAGGAGGGGGGCAAGCCCTGCGGCACCATCCAGGAGAGGGGGCAATCCCTGCTGCGCCCTCCATGAGGAGGGCAAGCCCAGCGTCGCTCTCTTGGATGGGGACAAGCTCTGTGGCACCCTCCAGGAGGGGGGCAAGCCCTGCGGCGCCCAAAGAAAGGAGGTCGGCAAGCCTTGCAGCACCCTCAAAGGAGGGGGCAAGCCCTGCAGCACCCTCAAAGGAGGGGGCAAGGCCTGCGGCGCCCCCAAAGGAGGAGGGCAAGCCCTGTGGTGCCCTCAAAGGAGGGGGGAAGCCCTGCGGCGCCCTCAAAGAAGGGGGGCTAGCCCTGCGGCGCCCTCAAAGGAGGGGGGCAAGCCCTGCGGCACTCTCCTGGGGGTACTTGCCCTGTAGTGCCATCCTGTGTGGGGAAGCCCTGCAGCGCCCTCCTGGGGGGGGGCAATCCTTGTAGCGTGTGGTTCCCTTTTGAGTGAAAAGCTGTGGTGCCTCTTAATTGGGCGCCGTGGTTCCTTTCAAGGTGGGTTCCATGGTGCATTCTTAGGTGAACTGCGGTGCCCTCAATGGAGGGGGGCAAGCCCTGCGGAGCCCTCAATGGAGAGGGGCAAGCCCTATGGCACCCTCAAAGGAGGGGGGCAAGCCCTTCGGCACCCTCAATGGAGGGGCAAGCCCTGCAGTACCCTCAAAGGAGGGGACAAGCCCAGCGGTGCCCTCAAAGGAGGGGGGCAAGCCATGCATTGCTCTCAAAGGAGGGGCAAGCCCTGCGGCATCCCTCAAAGGAGGGACAAGACCTGCAGCACCCTCAAAGGAGGGGGCAAGCCCTGCAGCGCCCTCAAAGAAGGGGGACAAGCCTTGCGGTGCCCTCAAAGGAGGGGGTCAAGCCCTGCGGCGCCCTTAAAGGAGGGGGTCAAGCCCTGCGGCGCCCTCAAAGGAGGGGGCAAACCCTGTGGTGCCCTCAAAGTAGGGGGGCAAGCCTTGCGACGCCCTCAAAGGGGGCAAGCTCTGTTGTGCCCTCAAATGAGGGGGCAAGCCCTCCGGCGCCCTCAAATGGAGGGGGCAAGACTTGCGGCATCCCTCAAAGGAGGGGCAAGCCCTGCGGCACCCTCAAAGGAGGGGGAAAGCCCTGCAGTGCCCTTAAAGAAGGGGAGCAAACCCAGCGGCGCCCTCAAAGGAGGGGCAAGCTCTATTGTGCCCTCAAAGGAAGGGGCAAGCCTTGCTGTGCCCTCAAAGGAGGGGGCAAGCTATGTGGTGTCCTCAAAGGAGTGGGGCAAGCCCTGCAGCACCCTCCTGGGGGCAATTTTTGCGGTATGTGGCTCCCTCTTGGGTGCAAAGCTGTGGTGCCTCGTAGGTGGGCGCTGTGGTTCCTTCCTAGGTGGGTTCCATGGTGCATTCTTAGGCGGCCTGCGGTGCCCTCAATGGAGGGGGCAAGCCCTGCGGTGCCCTCAAATGAGGGGGCAGGCCCTGCGGCGCCCTCAAAGGAGTGGGACAAGCACTGCGGTGCATACAAAGGAGGGGGCTAGCCCTGCAGCACCCTCATATTAGGGGGCAACCCCTGCAGTGCCCTTAAAGGAGGGTGGCAACCTCTGCGGCACCCTCAAAGGAGAGGAGCAAGCCTTGTGGCTCCCTCATAGGAGGGGGTCAAGCCTTGCGGCGCCCTCAAAGGAGGGAGCAAGCCTTGCGGCGCCCTCAAAAAAGAGTGGGCAAGGCCGGCGGCTCCCTCCTGTGGGGGACTTGCCCTGCAGCACCTTACTGCGGGGTGCAATCCCTGCGGTGCCCTCCTGGGGGGGGGCAAGCCCTGCGGTGTGTGGTTCCCTCTTGGGTGGAATGCTGTGGTGCCCTCGTATATGGTTGCCATGGTTCCTTCCTAGGTGGGTTCCATGGTGCATTCTTAGCCGGGTTCCTTCGTTCTTTCCTCAAAGGAGGGGGGCAAGGCCTGCGGCGCCCTCAAAGGAGGGCGTGTGGTTCCCTCTTGGGTGGAAAGCTGTGGTACTTTCCACCCAAGAGAGGGGCAAGCCCTGTGGCGCCCTCAATGGACGGGGGCACGCCCAGCAGCGCCCTCAAGGAGGCAAACCCTGCGGCGCCTTCGAGGGAGGCAAGCCATTTGGCGCCCTCCAGGGTGGGACAAGCACTGCAACACCCTCCAGGATTGGGGCAAGCCTTGCGGCGCCCTCCAGGAGAGGGGGCAAGCCCTGCAGCGCCCTCAAAGGAGGGGGCAAGCCTTGCGGCACCCTCAAATGATATGGCAAGCCCCTTCGGCGCCCCCAAAGGAGGGGGGCAAGCCCTGCAGCATCCTTTTGGAGGGGATTTGCCCTGCAGTACCCTCCTGTGTGGGCAATCTCCGAGGCGCCCTCCTGGAGGGGGAAATCGTTGCGGAGTGTGGTTCCCTCTTGGGTGGAATGCTGTGGTGCCCTCGGTGGGTGCCGTTGTTCCTTCCTAGGCAGGTTCCATGGTGCATTCTTAGGCAGGTACCTTAGTTCCTTCCTAGGTGGGTTCCTTAGTGCATTCATAGGCGCCCTCAAAGGAGGGCGTGTGGTTCCCTCTTGGGTGGATAGCTGTGGTGCCTCATAGGAGGGCGCCGTGGTTCCTACCTAGGTGGGTTCCATGGTGCATTCTTAGGTGGACTGCGGCGTCATCAGTGGAGGGGGGCATGCCCTTCTGCGCCCTCAAAGGAGGGGGGCAAGCCATGCGGCACCCTCAAAGGAGGGGGCAAGCCTTGCAGTGCCCTTAAAGGAGGGAGCAAGCCATGCTGTGCCCTCAAAGGAGGGAGCAAGCCCTGCGGTGCCCTCAAAGGAGGGAGCAAGACCTGCTGTGCCCTTAAAGGAGGGAGCAAGCCCTGCGGCACCCTCAAAGGAGGAGGGCAATCCCTGCGGCACCCTCAAAGGAGGGGGGCAAGCACTGCTGCACCCTCAAAGGAGGGGCAAGCCCTGCGGCGCCCTCAAAGGAGGGGCAAGCCCCGCGGTTCCCTCAAAGGAGGGGGCAAGCCCTGCAGTGGCCTCAAAGGAGGGGGCAAGCCCTGCGGCGCCCTCAAAGGAGGGGGCAAGCGCTGAGGCACCCTCAAAGGAGGGGGTCAAGCCCTGCGGTGCCCTCAAAGGAGGGGGCAAGCCCTGCGGTTCCCTCAAAGGAGGGGGCAAGCCCTGCGGCGCCCGGAAAGGAGGGGGGCAAGCCCTGTGTCTCCCTCAAAGGAGGGGGCAAGCCCTGCTGCATCCTCAAAGGAGGGGGCAAGCTCTGCGGCGCCCTCAAAGGAGGGGGGCAAGCCCTGCGGCGCCCTCAAAGGAGGGGGGCAAGCCCTGCTGCGCCCTCCTTGGGGGGGGACTTACCTTGCAGCGCCGTGGTCCTTCCTAGGTGGGTTCCATGGTGCATTCTTAGGCAGGTTTCTTGGTTCCTTCCTAGGTGGGTTTCTTGATGCATTCATAGGCGAGTTCCATGGTTCCTTCCTGTGTGTGTTTCTTGCAATCTTTACACAAATCGAGGAAATACTATTTACCGACTATCCACGTTGGAGAGCAGCTTCGATATAGGTGTCTCGAAGACTTGTTTCTTGGTTTGTGAGTTCTCGTAGGCTGCAAGACTCTTTAGTCTGGCAGTCAAGCAAACACTGACGAATAGGATCGTTCTCGAAAGAAAGCGATGGTTGGGAAGTTCTGCATCCGCTACCAGAGAAGACGATAATTTCTTCCAAGAGTAAGTCTTCAGCGACCAGTGTTTAAGGTTGAGTGTTCCTCGCCTCATAGGGGGGCGCCGTGGTTCCTACCTAGGTGGGTTCCATGGTGCATTCTTAGGTGGACTGCGGCGTCTTCAGTGGAGGGGGGCATGCCCTTCTGCGCCCCCAAAGGAGGGGGGCAAGCCATGCGGCACCCTCAAAGGAGGGGGCAAGCCTTGCAGTGCCCTCAAAGGAGGGAGCAAGCCCTGCGGTGCCCTCAAAGGAGGGAGCAAGCCCTGCGGTGCCCTCAAAGGAGGGAGCAAGCCCTGCTGTGCCCTCAAAGGAGGGAGCAAGCCCTGCGGCACCCTCAAAGGAGGAGGGTAATCCCTGCGGCACCCGCAAAGGAGGGGGGCAAGCCCTGTTGCGCCCTCAAAGGAGGGGCAAGCCCTGCGGCGCCCTCAAAGGGGGGGGCAAGCCCCGCGGCGCCCTCAAAGGAGGGGGCAAGCCCTGCAGTGCCCTCAAAGGAGGGGGCAAGCCCTGCGGTTCCCTCAAAGGAGGGGGCAAGCCCTGCAGTGCCCTCAAAGGAGGGGGCAAGCCCTGCGGCGCCCTCAAAGGAGGGGGCAAGCCCTGCGGTTCCCTCAAAGGAGGGGGTCAAGCCCTGCGGTGCCCTCAAAGGAGGGGGCAAGCCCTGCGGTTCCCTCAAAGGAGGGGGCAAACCCTGCGGCGCCCGGAAAGGAAGGGGGGCAAGCCCTGTGTCTCCCTCAAAGGAGGGGGCAAGCCCTGCGGCACCCTCAAAGGAGGGGGCAAGCTCTGCGGCGCCCTCAAAGGAGGGGGGCAAGCCCTGCGGTGCCCTCAAAGGAGGGGGGCAAGCCCTGCTGCGCCCTCCTTGGGGGGACTTACCTTGCAGCGCCGTGGTCCTTCCTAGGTGGGTTCCATGGTGCATTCTTAGGCAGGTTTCTTGGTTCCTTCCTAGGTGGGTTTCTTGATGCATTCATAGGCAAGTTCCATGGTTCCTTCCTGTGTGTGTTTCTTGCAATCTTTACACAAATCGAGGAAATACTATTTACCGAATATCCACGTTGGAGAGCAGCTTCGATATAGGTGTCTCGAAGACTTGTTTCTTGGTTTGTGAGTTCTCGTAGGCTGCAAAACTCTTTAGTCTGGCAGTCAAGCAAACACTGACGAATAGGATCGTTCTCGAAAGAAAGCGATGGTTGGGAAGTTCTGCATCTGCTACCAGAGAAGACGATAATTTCTTCCAAGAGTAAGTCTTCAGCGACCAGTGTTTAAGGTTGAGTGTTCCTCGCCTCATAGGGGGGCGCCGTGGTTCCTACCTAGGTGGGTTCCATGGTGCATTCTTAGGTGGACTGCGGCGTCTTCAGTGGAGGGGGGCATGCCCTTCTGCGCCCCCAAAGGAGGGGGGCAAGCCATGCGGCACCCTCAAAGGAGGGGGCAAGCCTTGCAGTGCCCTCAAAGGAGGGAGCAAGCCCTGCGGTGCCCTCAAAGGAGGGAGCAAGCCCTGCGGTGCCCTCAAAGGAGGGAGCAAGCCCTGCTGTGCCCTCAAAGGAGGGAGCAAGCCCTGCGGCACCCTCAAAGGAGGAGGGCAATCCCTGCGGCACCCGCAAAGGAGGGGGGCAAGCCCTGCTGCGCCCTCAAAGGAGGGGCAAGCCCTGCGGCGCCCTCAAAGGGGGGGGCAAGCCCCGCGGCGCCCTCAAAGGAGGGGGCAAGCCCTGCAGTGCCCTCAAAGGAGGGGGCAAGCCCTGCGGTTCCCTCAAAGGAGGGGGCAAGCCCTGCAGTGCCCTCAAAGGAGGGGGCAAGCCCTGCGGCGCCCTCAAAGGAGGGGGCAAGCCCTGCGGTTCCCTCAAAGGAGGGGGTCAAGCCCTGCGGTGCCCTCAAAGGAGGGGGCAAGCCCTGCGGTTCCCTCAAAGGAGGGTGCAAGCCCTGTGGCGCCCGGAAAGGAAGGGGGGCAAGCCCTGTGTCTCCCTCAAAGGAGGGGGCAAGCCCTGCGGCACCCTCAAAGGAGGGGGCAAGCTCTGCGGCGCCCTCAAAGGAGGGGGGCAAGCCCTGCGGTGCCCTCAAAGGAGGGGGGCAAGCCCTGCTGCGCCCTCCTTGGGGGGATTTACCTTGCAGCGCCGTGGTCCTTCCTAGGTGGGTTCCATGGTGCATTCTTAGGCAGGTTTCTTGGTTCCTTCCTAGGTGGGTTTCTTGATGCATTCATAGGCGAGTTCCATGGTTCCTTCCTGTGTGTGTTTCTTGCAATCTTTACACAAATCGAGGAAATACTATTTACCGAATATCCACGTTGGAGAGCAGCTTCGATATAGGTGTCTCGAAGACTTGTTTCTTGGTTTGTGAGTTCTCGTAGGCTGCAAGACTCTTTAGTCTGGCAGTCAAGCAAACACTGACGAATAGGATCGTTCTCGAAAGAAAGCGATGGTTGGGAAGTTCTGCATCCGCTACCAGAGAAGACGATAATTTCTTCCAAGAGTAAGTCTTCAGCGACCAGTGTTTAAGGTTGAGTGTTCCTCGCCTCATAGGGGGGCGCCGTGGTTCCTACCTAGGTGGGTTCCATGGTGCATTCTTAGGTGGACTGCGGCGTCTTCAGTGGAGGGGGGCATGCCCTTTTGCGCCCCCAAAGGAGGGGGGCAAGCCATGCGGCACCCTCAAAGGAGGGGGCAAGCCTTGCAGTGCCCTCAAAGGAGGGAGCAAGCCCTGCGGTGCCCTCAAAGGAGGGAGCAAGCCCTGCGGTGCCCTCAAAGGAGGGAGCAAGCCCTGCTGTGCCCTCAAAGGAGGGAGCAAGCCCTGCGGCACCCTCAAAGGAGGAGGGCAATCCCTGCGGCACCCGCAAAGGAGGGGGGCAAGCCCTGCTGCGCCCTCAAAGGAGGGGCAAGCCCTGCGGCGCCCTCAAAGGGGGGGCAAGCCCCACGGCGCCCTCAAAGGAGGGGGCAAGCCCTGCAGTGCCCTCAAAGGAGGGGGCAAGCCCTGCGGTTCCCTCAAAGGAGGGGGCAAGCCCTGCAGTGCCCTCAAAGGAGGGGGCAAGCCCTGCGGCGCCCTCAAAGGAGGGGGCAAGCCCTGCGGTTCCCTCAAAGGAGGGGGTCAAGCCCTGCGCTGCCCTCAAAGGAGGGGGCAAGCCCTGCGGTTCCCTCAAAGGAGGGGGCAAGCCCTGCGGCTCCCGGAAAGGAAGGGGGGCAAGCCCTGTGTCTCCCTCAAAGGAGGGGGCAAGCCCTGCGGCACCCTCAAAGGAGGGGGCAAGCTCTGCGGCGCCCTCAAAGGAGGGGGGCAAGCCCTGCGGTGCCCTCAAAGGAGGGGGGCAAGCCCTGCTGCGCCCTCCTTGGGGGGACTTACCTTGCAGCGCCGTGGTCCTTCCTAGGTGGGTTCCATGGTGCATTCTTAGGCAGGTTTCTTGGTTCCTTCCTAGGTGGGTTTCTTGATGCATTCATAGGCGAGTTCCATGGTTCCTTCCTGTGTGTGTTTCTTGCAATCTTTACACAAATCGAGGAAATACTATTTACCGAATATCCACGTTGGAGAGCAGCTTCGATATAGGTGTCTCGAAGACTTGTTTCTTGGTTTGTGAGTTCTCGTAGGCTGCAAGACTCTTTAGTCTGGCAGTCAAGCAAACACTGACGAATAGGATCGTTCTCGAAAGAAAGCGATGGTTGGGAAGTTCTGCATCCGCTACCAGAGAAGACGATAATTTCTTCCAAGAGTAAGTCTTCAGCGACCAGTGTTTAAGGTTAAGTGTTCCTCGCCTCATAGGGGGGCGCCGTGGTTCCTACCTAGGTGGGTTCCATGGTGCATTCTTAGGTGGACTGCGGCGTCTTCAGTGGAGGGGGGCATGCCCTTCTGCGCCCCCAAAGGAGGGGGGCAAGCCATGCGGCACCCTCAAAGGAGGGGGCAAGCCTTGCAGTGCCCTCAAAGGAGGGAGCAAGCCCTGCGGTGCCCTCAAAGGAGGGAGCAAGCCCTGCGGTGCCCTCAAAGGAGGGAGCAAGCCCTGCTGTGCCCTCAAAGGAGGGAGCAAGCCCTGCGGCACCCTCAAAGGAGGAGGGCAATCCCTGCGGCACCCGCAAAGGAGGGGGGCAAGCCCTGCTGCGCCCTCAAAGGAGGGGCAAGCCCTGCGGCGCCCTCAAAGGGGGGGCAAGCCCCACGGCGCCCTCAAAGGAGGGGGCAAGCCCTGCAGTGCCCTCAAAGGAGGGGGCAAGCCCTGCGGTTCCCTCAAAGGAGGGGGCAAGCCCTGCAGTGCCCTCAAAGGAGGGGGCAAGCCCTGCGGCGCCCTCAAAGGAGGGGGCAAGCCCTGCGGTTCCCTCAAAGGAGGGGGTCAAGCCCTGCGCTGCCCTCAAAGGAGGGGGCAAGCCCTGCGGTTCCCTCAAAGGAGGGGGCAAGCCCTGCGGCTCCCGGAAAGGAAGGGGGGCAAGCCCTGTGTCTCCCTCAAAGGAGAGGGCAAGCCCTGCGGCACCCTCAAAGGAGGGGGCAAGCTCTGCGGCGCCCTCAAAGGAGGGGGGCAAGCCCTGCGGTGCCCTCAAAGTAGGGGGGCAAGCCCTGCTGCGCCCTCCTTGGGGGGACTTACCTTGCAGCGCCGTGGTCCTTCCTAGGTGGGTTCCATGGTGCATTCTTAGGCAGGTTTCTTGGTTCCTTCCTAGGTGGGTTTCTTGATGCATTCATAGGCGAGTTCCATGGTTCCTTCCTGTGTGTGTTTCTTGCAATCTTTACACAAATCGAGGAAATACTATTTACCGAATATCCACGTTGGAGAGCAGCTTCGATATAGGTGTCTCGAAGACTTGTTTCTTGGTTTGTGAGTTCTCGTAGGCTGCAAGACTCTTTAGTCTGGCAGTCAAGCAAACACTGACGAATAGGATCGTTCTCGAAAGAAAGCGATGGTTGGGAAGTTCTGCATCCGCTACCAGAGAAGACGATAATTTCTTCCAAGAGTAAGTCTTCAGCGACCAGTGTTTAAGGTTGAGTGTTCCTCGCCTCATAGGGGGGCGCCGTGGTTCCTACCTAGGTGGGTTCCATGGTGCATTCTTAGGTGGACTGCGGCGTCTTCAGTGGAGGGGGGCATGCCCTTTTGCGCCCCCAAAGGAGGGGGGCAAGCCATGCGGCACCCTCAAAGGAGGGGGCAAGCCTTGCAGTGCCCTCAAAGGAGGGAGCAAGCCCTGCGGTGCCCTCAAAGGAGGGAGCAAGCCCTGCGGTGCCCTCAAAGGAGGGAGCAAGCCCTGCTGTGCCCTCAAAGGAGGGAGCAAGCCCTGCGGCACCCTCAAAGGAGGAGGGCAATCCCTGCGGCACCCGCAAAGGAGGGGGGCAAGCCCTGCTGCGCCCTCAAAGGAGGGGCAAGCCCTGCGGCGCCCTCAAAGGGGGGGCAAGCCCCACGGCGCCCTCAAAGGAGGGGGCAAGCCCTGCAGTGCCCTCAAAGGAGGGGGCAAGCCCTGCGGTTCCCTCAAAGGAGGGGGCAAGCCCTGCAGTGCCCTCAAAGGAGGGGGCAAGCCCTGCGGCGCCCTCAAAGGAGGGGGCAAGCCCTGCGGTTCCCTCAAAGGAGGGGGTCAAGCCCTGCGCTGCCCTCAAAGGAGGGGGCAAGCCCTGCGGTTCCCTCAAAGGAGGGGGCAAGCCCTGCGGCTCCCGGAAAGGAAGGGGGGCAAGCCCTGTGTCTCCCTCAAAGGAGGGGGCAAGCCCTGCGGCACCCTCAAAGGAGGGGGCAAGCTCTGCGGCGCCCTCAAAGGAGGGGGGCAAGCCCTGCGGTGCCCTCAAAGGAGGGGGGCAAGCCCTGCTGCGCCCTCCTTGGGGGGACTTACCTTGCAGCGCCGTGGTCCTTCCTAGGTGGGTTCCATGGTGCATTCTTAGGCAGGTTTCTTGGTTCCTTCCTAGGTGGGTTTCTTGATGCATTCATAGGCGAGTTCCATGGTTCCTTCCTGTGTGTGTTTCTTGCAATCTTTACACAAATCGAGGAAATACTATTTACCGAATATCCACGTTGGAGAGCAGCTTCGATATAGGTGTCTCGAAGACTTGTTTCTTGGTTTGTGAGTTCTCGTAGGCTGCAAGACTCTTTAGTCTGGCAGTCAAGCAAACACTGACGAATAGGATCGTTCTCGAAAGAAAGCGATGGTTGGGAAGTTCTGCATCCGCTACCAGAGAAGACGATAATTTCTTCCAAGAGTAAGTCTTCAGCGACCAGTGTTTAAGGTTAAGTGTTCCTCGCCTCATAGGGGGGCGCCGTGGTTCCTACCTAGGTGGGTTCCATGGTGCATTCTTAGGTGGACTGCGGCGTCTTCAGTGGAGGGGGGCATGCCCTTCTGCGCCCCCAAAGGAGGGGGGCAAGCCATGCGGCACCCTCAAAGGAGGGGGCAAGCCTTGCAGTGCCCTCAAAGGAGGGAGCAAGCCCTGCGGTGCCCTCAAAGGAGGGAGCAAGCCCTGCGGTGCCCTCAAAGGAGGGAGCAAGCCCTGCTGTGCCCTCAAAGGAGGGAGCAAGCCCTGCGGCACCCTCAAAGGAGGAGGGCAATCCCTGCGGCACCCGCAAAGGAGGGGGGCAAGCCCTGCTGCGCCCTCAAAGGAGGGGCAAGCCCTGCGGCGCCCTCAAAGGGGGGGCAAGCCCCACGGCGCCCTCAAAGGAGGGGGCAAGCCCTGCAGTGCCCTCAAAGGAGGGGGCAAGCCCTGCGGTTCCCTCAAAGTAGGGGGCAAGCCCTGCAGTGCCCTCAAAGGAGGGGGCAAGCCCTGCGGCGCCCTCAAAGGAGGGGGCAAGCCCTGCGGTTCCCTCAAAGGAGGGGGTCAAGCCCTGCGGTGCCCTCAAAGGAGGGGGCAAGCCCTGCGGTTCCCTCAAAGGAGGGGGCAAGCCCTGCGGCTCCCGGAAAGGAAGGGGGGCAAGCCCTGTGTCTCCCTCAAAGGAGAGGGCAAGCCCTGCGGCACCCTCAAAGGAGGGGGCAAGCTCTGCGGCGCCCTCAAAGGAGGGGGGCAAGCCCTGCGGTGCCCTCAAAGTAGGGGGGCAAGCCCTGCTGCGCCCTCCTTGGGGGGACTTACCTTGCAGCGCCGTGGTCCTTCCTAGGTGGGTTCCATGGTGCATTCTTAGGCAGGTTTCTTGGTTCCTTCCTAGGTGGGTTTCTTGATGCATTCATAGGCGAGTTCCATGGTTCCTTCCTGTGTGTGTTTCTTGCAATCTTTACACAAATCGAGGAAATACTATTTACCGAATATCCACGTTGGAGAGCAGCTTCGATATAGGTGTCTCGAAGACTTGTTTCTTGGTTTGTGAGTTCTCGTAGGCTGCAAGACTCTTTAGTCTGGCAGTCAAGCAAACACTGACGAATAGGATCGTTCTCGAAAGAAAACGATGGTTGGGAAGTTCTGCATCCGCTTCCAGAGAAGACAATAATTTCTTCCAAGAGTAAGTCTTCAGCGACCAGTGTTTAAGGTTGAGTGTTCCTCGCCTCATAGGGGGGCGCCGTGGTTCCTACCTAGGTGGGTTCCATGGTGCATTCTTAGGTGGACTGCGGCGTCTTCAGTGGAGGGGGTATGCCCTTCTGCGCCCCCAAAGGAGGGGGGCAAGCCATGCGGCACCCTCAAAGGAGGGGGCAAGCCTTGCAGTGCCCTCAAAGGAGGGAGCAAGCCCTGCGGTGCCCTCAAAGGAGGGAGCAAGCCCTGCGGTGCCCTCAAAGGATGGAGCAAGCCCTGCTGTGCCCTCAAAGGAGGGGCAAGCCCTGCGGCGCCCTCAAAGGAGGGGCAAGCCCCGCGGCGCCCTCAAAGGAGGGGGCAAGCCCTGCAGTGCCCTCAAAGGAGGGGGTCAAGCCCTGCGGTGCCCTCAAAGGAGGGGGCAAGCCCTGCGGTTCCCTCAAAGGAGGGGGCAAGCCCTGCGGTTCCCTCAAAGGAGGGGGCAAGCCCTGCGGCGCCCGGAAAGGAGGGGGGCAAGCCCTGTGTCTCCCTCAAAGGAGGGGGCAAGCCCTGCGGCACCCTCAAAGGAGGGGGCAAGCTCTGCGGTGCCCTCAAAGGAGGGGGGCAAGCCCTGCGGTGCCCTCAAAGGAGGGGGGCAAGCCCTGCTGCGCCCTCCTTGGGGGGACTTACCTTGCAGCGCCGTGGTCCTTCCTAGGTGGGTTCCATGGTGCATTCTTAGGCAGGTTTCTTGGTTCCTTCCTCGGTGGGTTTCTTGATGCATTCATAGGCGAGTTCCTTGGTTCCTTCCTGTGTGTGTTCCTTGCAATCTTTACACAAATCGAGGAAATACTATTTACCGAATATCCACGTTGGAGAGCAGCTTCGATATAGGTGTCTCGAAGACTTGTTTCTTGGTTTGTGAGTTCTCGTAGGCTGCAAGACTCTTTCGTCTGGCAGTCAAGCAAACACTGACGAATAGGATCGTTCTCGAAAGAAAACGATGGTTGGGAAGTTCTGCATCCGCTTCCAGAGAAGACGATAATTTTTTCCAAGAGTAAGTCTTCAGCGACCAGTGTTTAAGGTTGAGTGTTCCTCAGTGCTATTCCGAGAAATCTGGTGATATGAAGTCGAGAAAGAGAATCATCGTACATTTATTGAATGGTAATGACACCAGAAAGGACAACACACTGTACACAAGTTTTGAAGATATACTATGTTTTGATATTAACGATGAAGACAGAGTAGAAAGAAGCATCTTCTATTGAGGCAGTTAGGTCTCTTCCAGAAATGATAATTGGATATAGGTTTTTCGTACGTTGCAAGCCTTTAGTCCGGCAGTCAAGCAAACACTGACGAATAGGATCTTTTTCGAAAGAAAACGATGGTTGGGAAGTTCTGCGTCCGCTTCCAGAGAAGACGATAATTTCTTCCAAGAGTAAATCTTCAGCGACCAGTGTTTAAGGTTGAGTTTTCCTCGGTGCTATTCCGAGAAATCTGGTGATATGAAGTAGAGAAAGAGAATCATCGTACATTTATTGAATGGTAATGACACCAGAAAGGACAACAAACTACACACAAGTCTTGAAGATATACTATGTTTTGATGTCAACGATGAAGACAAGAGTAGAAAGAAGCATCTTCTATTGACGCAATTAGGTCTCTTCCAGAAATGATAATTGGATATAGGTTTTTCGAAGACTTGGTCTTCGGATGCGAGCTTTTAAAGGCTACAAAGATTGAAAAAGATTGTTGGGAAGCTCCACATCAAGATGGCTCAGTATATATTTTTCCAAGGGTAGGTCTTCATATATATATATATATATATATATATATATATATATATATATATATATATATATATATATATATATATATATATATATATATATATATATATATATATATATATATATATATATATATATATATATGCCTTTCCTTGATGTCCTCATTGTTAGAGATCCTTTGGGTTACAACTTTAAAGTCTATAGAAAATCCACCCACTCTGCGTTTTATGTGCACTTTTATAGTTATCATGAAGAAAAAGTAAAATTAGGTATAGCTTCGAATTTATTCCTTAGAGCCCTCCGGGTTTGCAGCGCTAATTATTTAGAATATGAAATTCATACGGTTTATTCTCAGCTTGACCAGCTTTGCTATCCTCCCTTTTTCTTAGACAAAGCTCTGCAGAAAGCTAAACAGGTTTTTTACAATCCTCACAGGACCTCTAAAGAGAATAATTTCAACAAAATCCTCCTTCCTTTTCACCAAAAGCTAGGCGTCATAAATGATACCTTAGGTAAGCAGTCCCCATTCACTTTTAACTATCCCATCACTTTAAGAAAAGAATTAGTTACCGTTAGCCAAAACAAAAAAAGTTAATGCAGGAGCATACCCAATAAGCTGTAATGATTGCAATAGAGTGTACATAGGACAAACAGGCCGCTCTCTATCCCAGAGAATCTTAGAACACAAGAGAGCAGTAAGATATAATTAAGAATATTAGGCTCTTTTTACCCACATCAATGAACATAATCATCGGATTGATTGGAGTGGTGCCACTATGCTATTTAAAAGTACTTGTCAATTCAAACGGAAGATTGTGGAATCTTCCCTTATTGAAATGAAGGACAATTTCATTCTATCCAGGGGGCAATGGACCCCTGACGTAATTGATAAAGCCCTCCTGAAGCGCTGCCTCAACGAAGTTATCCCTCAAGATAAACCCCCAACCAGATTGTAGTTGATATTGTGTATTTTGATTATATTAGTATTTGTATATGGATATCATTATGTCTGCTCTTGTACATGGGGATGTGTGTACAAGTGTTGTTATATGTATATATCTTTATGTGCATATTTATTGATTATTTTTAATTATAAAATTATTTTGGGGGGTTATCCTCTTTCAGATCTATTATCATTATAAGGATTAACATTTTCTTTTGTTAATGATTTAATGATCTTGGCGGCTTCTTTGATTGAGGATAATTCGTTTTGATTTGGCCTGTCCTATTATCATAAATATTTTTAACCTCTCAGGTCTCATGAGTCCTTTTGTTTACGTTTCCTCCACCTTTGTTATTTTTTCCTCAGTTGTGCTTGAGAAGGGATCCAGTTAGGATCCGAAATATAGCATTGTTTATAAGTTTTATTTCACTGATGGGCTTCCTTACTATATATACATACATACATATACCTTGGCTGTTGCCCCCTGAAATTAGGGGGTAGCCGACATCAAGAAAGGAAAGTTTGGGGAGAAGTTATTTTCCCCTCTACTCCCCTTCTTCTTTGACGTCTCGCAGGAGGTTGATATATATATATATATATATATATATATATATATATATATATATATATATATATATATATATATATATATATATATATATATATATATATATAGGCATGTATGTAGGTATATATTTTTTCATATATATATAAATATAAAATTTTTCTCTGCTATGTTCAGACGGCCGCATATATAAAAGTAAAGAAAAATAAACTATATATTTTCGAAAATCTCCCAAAATTTCCCAAATGTGCTCAGAGGTTTCAGGAAAAGAAAAACAAACTTTCCATTTTCTATTCCTAGAACTTTAATATTTCTATGGATGGGGCACACTCTTTGCATATTTCTATCACGTTAGAGTAAAGGTACATCTATTTGATGAAAATATTTCAGATGGCCTAAATTTGTCATCAGTTAAATAGGAATATTTGCATTTTCCATATATAGTTTCCATCACAAAGTCAAAAAGATTTACTGACATTTTGCTATTTTTTAACATTTAAGCAAAATAATCTGCAGTTATGTTTGGGTTTTGCATAATACACCTTTGTTTAAGAAATATTTTGGTCAACATTTT
>JAXCGZ010004017.1:57500-80000 GCA_037179515.1 Halocaridina rubra
CAAACACTTATCTGTCGAACCGCATTCGACGAACCGTTTGACCGTGTAAACCGCCCTTAAAATGTATTCAGACGGTAATGAGGTCATGTGTTCCTTAAATTGCCTCTGTCGTGTGTTCAGTTCCTCAATGAATTCTTCACCTTTTAAATAAAGCCATTTGGATATAGATAGTAGCTGTAGTGGCGTCATCCTTGTTGCAATATAATTCATCTTGGCCTAATGAATACATAGATGTGCGGGCCCTAAGTGAAACAGTATCCTCGTGAGTACGGATTATGATAAGGGCAAATATTATTTTTTTTCGTAGCACTTGTAAACATGATGTATCTAGGGGTTTGAAGTGTAAAAATTACTTTAATAATGACAATAATTGCTTTGTAAAAAGTTTAATTTTTTAAAAGAGTTTTGTAAATATGAAATCGTAGCCAGTATTTGATTTAGACAACGAAATGTGATTATCATAATGATGGTCTACCTGAAATGGTTATTATTGAAAATAATTTTCGTCGGAAAAATGTTTGCGAGATACATACGAAATTTATTAATGCAATAAGATAAGATATGAAACCGTAAAGTTTTGCTTTTTGGATGTAAATTTTCTGACATGAAATATAATTCTGCCCCTTTGGATATACAATCTTATGTCGAATTATTTCAAACAATGAATTATGTTGATACATAAAAATGGAACAATAAGGATATTTTTTTCGTACAAGTTGTTTGTTTGTGTTTTATTTTATCAACCCTCTAAATATTAGTATATAACTATATTTCTTTTTCGTAGTTGATTTTGATGTCACTGCTAATGTTAGGGGATTGACTTATTTTTTTTTTTATAAGAGAAGGATATATTGTCTCCTCCTCGAAATTCATGACCCTCACTCGCTGAAATAGAAAATTTCATGTAAAATAAAGAAAACTTTCCCCTTTTGGGGACCATTTATACTCATATTACTCCAGGGTCGAGAGAGGGGAGAGAAATTTAAGGCCTCTTTCCTGTGCCTTACTCTTATTCTCTTAAACATTTTGACACACGAATAAAACAGCCAATTATATTTTATTCATCTTTTGTTTGAAGAAATGCGAGTGTGATTGGTCCTTTGCACTATTTTATTTGAATTGTAATTACTAATAAGGGTAACGATCACATCTGCCAAAACGAGTCCTTCATAAGAAGGCAACCGTCCTAGCCCTTAGTAGAAAAGAGAGTTCGTGACGTAAAACCGAATCCATCCAATTAGTATTATAAAGATAATCTTCCGCTTAACTAAAGGGGAGGTTTACACGGTCAAACGGTTCTTCGAACGCGGTTCGACAGACAATTGTTTGAAGTTATGTTCGAACGTGTGAAGGGGGTAGTTGGTTGTCGAACACGTTTGTCAAACGTGTTCGACAACCAAATACCTCGTTCACACGTTTGTCAAACGTGTTCGAACATCACTTCAAACACTTGCCTGTCGAACCGCGTTCGACGAACCGTTTGACCGTGTAAACCCCCTTAAGGAGCTGATCATCCTCTACATCCCTTAACTCATTTCTTTTTTCTCTCTTGATAAACTTTCTCTTTTTTTCCTCTTTGTTAAGAGGACATGAATATAGCCTCTTGTTTCCCCTCGTTCATCGTAGGGCAATTAAATGGGGCAGATCGAGGAGACTGAGCATATCAACCTCCTTAACTGCCTTCCAGAAAGAGCCTGGAGGGAAAAATCCAGCCAGAACCCCTTGTACTTCGCTTTTGAATTTGCATAGTTATAGAGGAAGTGAGAGTAAATGAGAGCATATTGGTATCTTTTTTGTAAAAAAGAAAAAAAAAGAAAATGAGTATGGATATGTTAGCATTGAGTGAAAGCAGAAATGATTAGTTTTTTCTTTTAGTCGTCCATCCATACAAGAGGAATTGCAGCTATTACCTATACAATGATTGCATATGTAGTCACATTCAATCCTATAGGTTTGTCTAATGTATTTTCTCCTTGATAAATCACATTTTACGCAGAGATAAAGTCAGGTAAAAACAATCAGATTTACAGATGACTACTCAATTTTTAAAGACATAATATTATTTGAAGTCAGTAACTAGGTAAAATCTTCCATTACACACTCTCTTGACCTTGCTCTTGCTTCTCTTTTAGATATTTTAAAGAAAAACTATATTTGCTCTGAATTTCTCTTCCCCCGGAATCTTATTTCAGACTTCAGCTTCTTAATTGCACAAAGAGTTCTTTTATCCAAAAGTTTGTGTGAATGAGATTCTCGACTGTTACTGAAAGACCCACAGCAATTTCTGGCCGT
The DNA here is from genome assembly GCA_037179515.1 of Halocaridina rubra. NCBI lineage: Eukaryota > Metazoa > Arthropoda > Malacostraca > Decapoda > Atyidae > Halocaridina > Halocaridina rubra. Next base: position 59,793 of record JAXCGZ010004017.1, read on the forward strand.
AGTATATCATGTCTGTTCATTTGAAGATTTTTTTTTATGTCTGTGAAGTTACATTATTATTATTATTATTATTATTATTATTATTATTATTATTATTATTATTATTATTATTATTATTATTATTATTATTATTATTATTATTATTATTATTATTATTATTATTAGTTTTATTATTATTGTTGTTGTTGCTGCTGTTATTGTTGTTGGTAATCATTATTGTCGTTAGTGTTATTATTATCATCATCATCATTATTATTATTATTATTATTATTATTATTATTATTATTATTATTATTATTATTATTATTATCATTGTTGTTGTTGTTGCAGTTATTTTTGTTGTTGCTGTTATTGGTAATTGTTATTGTCGTTGTTTTTATTATTATTATTATTATTATTATTATTATTATTATTATTATTATTATTATTATTATTATTATTATTATTATTATTATTATTATAATTATTACTGGAAATTAGAACATGTACCTTAAAAATTAAATAGAAAATATATAGATAATTCCATAGATTAAAATAGGATGAGACTGGCAGATACAAGAACAGATGTAGGGGAGGCTCTAGGAAGACGTCTAATCAACATCAGGTGTTTCGATCCAAAGATCTTTTAACCTTTTTTTTGCCTAGAAAAGAAATTTGACCATTTCCAGACGCTTCCAGAGGTCCCTTCATGCCTACAAATGAGATTTTTTCTCTTTTTCTTCTTTTTTTTGCTTTCAAGATTCCCACCATCTTCCATTATTGATATCATAGTTGTATTTATTTACAGTTTCATTATTTTTATTTTTAACAGGATGACCTTTGGTGTAACCTTTTATCTAGAATTTAATGTTGTATCCCAATTCATCCTTTTATTATTATTATTATTATTATTATTATTATTATTATTATTATTATTATTATTATTATTATTATTATTATTATTATTATTATTGTTATTATTATTGTTATTATTATTATTATTATTATTATTGTCTCTGTGAATATGGGTGGATATGTTTCAATGTATACAGGAAATGATAAAATATGGAGTGGAGTTCATTCAGTGTTACGTTAAAGGCAAACAAGTATTGTTTCATAATTAGGGAGAGAGGAGTATAATCCATATGCATATATGATAAAGGATTTAGAAATAATGCAGTTCCTGGAACTGCAATAGCCCCTTCCAGATTCTTGGAAATGAAACTATCTAGGTTTGGACCCCTTCCAGTTTCTAGAGCTTCAGCAACCTCCCCCACCCCATCAGATCTTGAGGGCATAACATATTTAGGACTTTCTAATATCTAAAACTTTGACAACTTATTCCAGAGTATTAAGATTTAATATATTTAGGATTCCCTCCAGTTTCTATAAACTTCAGTGACAACATTTTTAGATCTTAGGACTCCCTCCAGTTTCTAGAGCTTCAGCATACCCTTCAGATCCTAAAATCCTAACGTACTAACGTTCCCCCCCCCGTTTCTAAAATTTCAACAATCCACAAACCTTTGCAGGTCTTCAGAGCCTGGTTTGGACTCCCTCCACTTTCTAGAACTTCAATAATACCACACCCACCAGATCCTTAGAAAGTAACATGTTTGGGTCTAAACCCTCTCCAGTTCCTAGAACCTGTCTTCAGAAACTGGTTTGGACTCCTTCCATTTTTTAGAACTTCAACAATACACACCCTTCAGATCCATAGACTTTAACATGTTTGGGTGTAAACCCTTTCCAGTTCCTAGAACCTGTCTTCAGAACCTGTTTTGGACTCTCTCCACTTTCTAGAACTTCAACAATACCACACCCATCAGATCCTTACAAGCTAACATATTTGGGTCTAAAGTTCCTTTCCGAATCCTAGATATTCTAGCTTTCTATTCACTGTTTATGATAAGTTCCTCAATATTCATCCGGCAGTGTGCTCCTTCCTCTTGAATGCTAACATCGAAGTCATGGATGCAGTCATCGAGTTATCGGTTTAATATCATACAAAGAGCTCCATTATGCTTTAATTGAAAGCTAACGAGCTACTTATGTACATATATGCATTTATGGATATATACCTATATGAATGCGCATACACACGCACACATGCATGCATGCGTACACACACATATATATATATATATATATATATATATATATATATATATATATATATATATATATATATATATATATATATATATATATATATATATATATATATATATATGTGTGTGTGTGTGTGTGTGTCTGTGTGTTTTCATGTGCTGACGTATGCACATATGAAATACACATACCTCTTAATACAAACATATTCTCTATACCCAAATCATTTTAGTTATATCTGAACAAAGAATACATATTTGCTCTCAGTAGAACATTGATTGCTAATCGCTTTTTCGCTCTGTTATCCCTTCCTCTCAAGTCTTTACGAGTTACACTGGTTGTTGTTGTCGTTGTTGTTGTTTTTTAACAGCTTTTCCCCTGCTGCATTGCATCCTTCCTGTGCATTCCGGCGTTATGCATTATTCCTCTGTTACATTTAACATTTCCTGGGGTTCCCAACGAATTTTTGATAGGTTCCGAATTCCGGCTTCTGTTAGTACATTTAATTATTGAAGTTGATAACGTAAAATTTCCATAGCCTGCTGGCTAGTACAGTGGTAACGCGCTGGCTTCGCATTCACGAGGTCGAAAGATCGGTTCCCGTCCAAGACCGAGAGTTTAAGCTGTTTACTGGCAGGAACTGCTGTGGTTGGACACCACAGTGGGGGGTTGGGGCTTGCCCTGGCTGACGAATACCCATTGTATTGAAATGGAAATAAAGTTTAAAATATGGCATTGTTCTAAGTTGAATATTGTATTTCGTGCATGAATGGCGGTTTATGTAAGTATGCATATCTCTATGATATGCTGTGTCTATCTGCAGATTGGCTCGTATATACACATCTATTTTATTCACAAACACCAACCCATACGCTTACTCTAGATAGACAGAGAGATAGTAGAATTAATTCCAAGTATTAGTTATCAGTACTTACACACACACACACACACACACACACACACACACACACACACACACACACACACACACACACACACACACACCTATGTGAGGCCAAAACTCGAATATGCAGCCCCCTTTTGGAATCCGCACTTGAAAAAGCACATAGCTAAGCTTGAAAAAGTTCAAAGACATGCCACGAAACTGGTGCCAGAAATACGCAATCTCGGTTATGATGAGAGGCTGAGGGAATTAGACTTGCCATCACTCGAAGCTAGAAGAGTTAGGGGGGATATGGTGACAGTCTTTAAATTCCTTCATGGTTATGATAGAGTGGATAGGGATCGATATTTCGATATGGCTGGCTCTAGAACTAGAGGTCATAGTTTGAAGCTTCGGAAGAAAACTTGTTTGCAGGATGTAAGGAAATACTTTTTCAGTGTAAGAGTAGTTGATAATTGGAATTCGCTAAGCGAGGAGGTAGTTAATGCTACCTCAATCCATAGTTTTAAGGACAGGTATGATAAGTATCACTAAGTCTAAAAATGGAACCGATCAGGAGACGGGAAGATACGAGCTTTGGGCTCTTTCCCGTAAACACAATTAGGTAATCACAATTAGGTAATCACACACACACACACACACACACACACACACACACACACACACACACACACAATTCATTATTCAGTTAAAATTTAGCTTAAATGCATACTCCTCTTTCACACACACACACACACACACACACACACACACACACACACACACACACACACACACACACACACACACACACACACACACACACACACACACACACACACACACACACACACACATAAACATACTTACATACTTGCTGTCTCACAAATGAGAAATAGTGCTTTTAATTTATCCAGACTAGAAATTATTCTCAACACGTTTAACCAGAAGTGACATGAAAAATATTGGCACTCTAAATTAACGTGTGGAGTACTGAGTGTGAAAAGAGTACGTGATATCCGGAGGGGAAATAGTGTCTGACAGCTTCGCAGAGGCACTACAGAAACTTGGTAATTGAATGAATTGACCCCCTCCACACACACACACACACACACACACACCTACCCCCCTCTCTGTCATTTGTGTACATCTCTTTAACTGGAGGTATGAAAGAGAGAATAGGTATTTTTTTTACTCATTCTATTTGCTTGTTTTCTTTTAACTTCAAATGTAATGTGGTTTTCAGGGTGTATATATGCGAGTGAGTATGTATATATGTATGTATGTATGTATGTAAGGATGTATGTATGTATGCGTGAGTGAGTGAGTGAGGGAATGTTTCGAATGTTTCTTAGATGTTGTCCCATTCACGAGTTTGTTCCTAAGTATGACCTGATTTTATTTATATATTATTACGTTATATGTGTCATTATTAGTACCCCATTTTGCTGTGTAGGGACAGAATGAAAAGGGATTATATTAAGGTTGGATGTCCTTCCTATTGCCCCGCCGTTGGCTCGAATGCGTGTCCTTCACCACCCGAATCGAGCAGTCTACCGTTGGGCTTTATGACCAAAACAATTATGGAGCAGTTTTGGAAATTTTTGAAAGCTGGTTTTATAAAGAGACCTATTTTCCACTTTCCGGAATAGGAATGATTACTTTAAGGCCCTACCCTCTGTTTAACACTCATTAATTAAATGTTTGCTGTCTTTTCTTTTTAATTTTTTTTTTCGGAAGCGCCATAATATATATATATATATATATATATATATATATATATATATATATATATATATATATATATATATATATATATATATATATATATCTGTGTGTGTGTAAAAATGAAACTTTCATTTCTGCACCAGGTGTTTCATTTCATAGGGTATCATTTTTTTTTTATTTTTCTTTGCAAAGAATATGAAAAAAGAGGAAGAACTTAAGCCATTTTGCGTGTGAGATGCAAGGGTCCTTCCATGACTACAAATGCACTCCTTCCAGACGGCTTCTTTCTCTCTTCCAATCGCATCCCGAGTCTTCCATTTCTTTATGATGAACCTGGAATATAAAGTTTGTTTCATCAAGAATCCAGAAAGGAGTTGCATTTTTTATGTCTTTCTTCAGGTCCTACTTGAAAAGGCATTTCTCTCTCTTTTTCTCCTTTTCTCATTTTCTCTTTTAATTTTTTAAAGATGCTCTCCTTGAAGAGCCTTTTTTTTTTTTTTTAAATTCCACTTTCCGTTTTCCTACTCCTTCTTTTCCATCTCGAAAACTTGGAAATTTCATCTGGGGATTTCGTGCAGAGTTTCCTGTGCTTAACATTCAACAAGGTTCACTTCGGAGGTCCGGAGGTGACATCCTGAGGTACATATCTCTCCCGCATCGATTGAATTTTCAATGTCTGTGGCTTCATTTCATATATACGAAAACTGAAAATAAGATTTAGAAAATAGGGTATTTTCACTTCATTTCAAGTATGTATATTCAATTTCTGACTATTAGATTGAAAGTTTTTTTGTATATCATAAAAGATACGACTTTACATGACGACGTTATGCATTGAAAATTAGAAAATATGGGGTAGAAAATGGTATGTTTTCACTTTGTCTCATATGTGTATATTCATTTTTGTCTATTAGATTGAAATCTATTGTAAATCATATATAATTACGACTTGACAAAATGGTGACATGTTTTATGACATATGACTTAATGAAAAACTGTATTAAAATGACAAAAATTTGCCTGATCAAAAGCAATGGATATTTGAAGGTCCCTTTACATCTACCTTTTCATTTCCATTTTAGTTGTTAATCCTCCTTTCCTTCTTGCTTTTCCTCGTACATTTACATCTTCCATATACTTCTTGAATTCTGTTCCTTCTTTCTTTGAGTTTAGTATTTTCCTTTGTTGTTGTTGTTGGGTTTTACGTCACGGACTCCCTTTTCTACCAAGGGCTAGGACGGTTGCCTTCTTGCGAAGGACTTGTTTTGGCAGATGTAATCGTTACCCTAAGTGCATGCCCTTGCTAACCTCAGACAGTGACGGGGCGCGAACCCTCGACCTGACGCCTCAAAGTCGCGGACGCTACCGCTTGAGCCACGGTGACTACATTTTAGTATTTTTCCTTTAGTAGGAGAATAATCAAGTCTTCCCAGGAACTCTTTTTTTTTTTTTTCCTGGCTCGGAAATCTATTTTGAACTGTCAAATGGGATTATCTGGGTATGTAAATTTGCTCCCATATCCGCAGGAAAAGAAAGAATTTCAATGTGAGATAAGATGGAAGATCTTATATATTCGAAAGTCGTTTGTCAACTTTAAGGTGTTGTTATTCTTACATTTTCTTTTTTTTATTATATATTCAAAAGTCGTTTGTCAACTTTAAGGTGTTGTTATTCTTACATTCTCTTGTTTTCTTATATATTCAAAAGTCGTTTGTCAACTTTAAGGTGTTGTTATTCTTACATTTTCTTTTTTCTCATTTTTTTGTGTGATGTATTAGAATGATTTATATGCTGGAGCCTCTTTTTTATATATATATCATTTCTGTATTATCTGTCAGTATATTTTTTTATGATTGTGACACCCGGACGGGCAAAAAAATAAAATAAAAAAATCTGCTCTCATCGGGCCTGGGTACGAAGAAAACAGAAAGTAAAGAGAAACAGATGTGAAGTGTTGTGACTTGTCAGATGTGAAGGGATAATAAGAGATGTGTAACGAATATCCAAGAATATTCGGTGTTGATCTAGGCATAGAAAAAGAACCGTAACTGAAGGAATACTTAATATCGAACTGTCCTGGACTTGTCCTATTCAAGACCAAAAGACACTTCAGCTGTATAATATATCTTTATTTTTATCTTCCACTGAATATTTTAAGGTATAGCTTTTCCGATACCCATTTGGTGTAACCTAATCGCTGTGCACTTTACCTAGTAAAATTCCATTGCATATTTTATAAACGGATTGGTAAACATTGTTTAGTTTTAAAAGGTTATAATATTTTAGACGAGATCTGTTATGTGCAGGTTTGTCAAAGATAATTACATTTCTCTTTAATATTGTATTATCATTAAATTATCTGTTTGTTTTTATGATGGAGATATATCGGACTTGTATTATCTCATTAAGAATTGTACTGTGGATTCTGTCCATATTTTTTTCTGAGAAGATTCCTCCCCCGTCTTCTCCTGCTTGTCATAATGTCAACTCAATAGAACAGAACAAGGAGTTAGAAATACTCTCTTTTGCAGCTACCTCCCACTTTTTGAGGTAGTTATTCTTGGTAAACTCCAACCAAATCCCAAACATTCATATATGTGCACTTTGACTCGGCCAACCCTTCAAGCAAGGGTCGGTGGTGTTTATTTAGCGATAGATTATCTTATTTATATCTGAATTTTTTGACTGACGGATAATATAAGCGATTCAAGAACAGTGATCCTTACATTTATGCTGATGATTTTTTATTAGTATCGGATTAGTAATACTAATCGAGTTGTGATTAATAATAGTAGTAAAAAAAAAAAAAACACACACACACATACAGAAAAAAAAAGAAAAAAAATAATCTCCAAACCCTGTTTGGAGACAAGGCGAATATTTAGCTGTAATGACATCACCGCCTCGACAAACCCAATTTAAACTTTTTGAGGCATCCTCCATTACACAGACGTTGATGTAAATTTATTACCTTGAAAGAAAAACATCGAAAAACTAGCATATGACTTCCACCATAAAGATATCATAAGTATATTTACAAATATAATGTAGGAGAGGCTTATGAAAGCTTCTATTTAGTGGTTATATTGTAGGATTATTTTTATTCCATTTTACCGTAGAGATGACAGGAACATTCTGAATTCTCTTGTATTTTGGGGATAACTTTCAAAACACTTCCCATTTTTATCTAAATTCTCTTGTATTCTTGGGCTAACTTTCAAAGTCCTTCGCATTTTTTTTCAGCTAATGCACTCAAAGAAGTGCACGTGTAGTCACCGTGGCTCAAGCGGTAGCGTCCGCGACTCTGAGGCGTCAGATCGAGGGTTCGCGCCCCGTCACGGTCTGAGGTTAGCAAGGGCATGCACTCAGGGTGGCGACTACATCTGCCAAAACAAGTCCTTTGCAAGAAGGCAACCGTCCTTGCCCTTGGTAAAAAAGGGAGTCCGTGACGTAAAACCGGAACAACAACAACAACTTAAAGAAATGCAGGTGTTTACTGATGAGTAGACCAAAATCCTCTCTGAAACTGATGTTAGTAGATGTAGTGATCTTTAAGTTTTATCATGTGGTGATGCAGTCTTTTACTCGAGGATCATAGTTTGATCATCTCAACCAAATGGTATGGATGGCATTAGGGTTATATAAATTTCTCACTGTAATCAGTACTCCTCTTAGCGTTGCAGTGTCATTATTCGTCACTTACATGTGTGTTTGGCCCGTTTTCTTAAACAGTGTAAACCTAGGATACCATATTGTTAGTTAGCTAGACACACAAATGGATTTCATAAACGCATCTGACGCGATTCTGTGTATGGCTAGGCCATGCATAGAACCGCGTTATCTGCGTTTATGAAGTCCATTTGTGTGTCTAGTTAACTAACAATATGGTATCCTAGGTTTACACTATCTAAGAAATCGGGCCTTTGTGTTTGTGTGTGTATGTGTTTTAGAGAGAGAGAGATGTTCGCACGATGTTCGACAGTTTTGCTATTAAGGCTTGATTTATCCTTCCATTCTGCTAAACATTCCTTTATTTGTTTTGAGAGGATGGCAGTTTGCCGTCTCGTTCAACATCGATGGCTGTTAACTACATGTGTGTGTAATGGAACGCCGAGGAGTAGTAGTTTCGTATGGTATATTTCACTCCTTCAGGTTTTTTGATACTCAGTAGGCTATATTGTCCTGGAATAGGACCGTTGTTCTATTTCAGCCATTAGGGTTGAATCACTCTTGTTTTACCACATCCTTCTGCCAGTTCAGCATGAACGACGATGTCGTCGTCGTGTGGCTAAAATCCCCTCAACGACCCCAGGGGAAGAGTTAAGGACCAAGGTCAACGAGTTCAGAATAGAACGGTGCCAATCAGGTGCTAGATGGTCCATCATACTTTGAGATGAATATATAAAAATAATTTCATCTCACTCTCTTGAATTTGATTGGTTTTAATCATTTTGCGACAGGAGAGTGATAAATTCCTCTCCAAGAAGATGGCCCATTTTAAAAAAGATTTAGCATTCTCTTGGACATGTTAAGTGTGATACTTTATTTTTTCATTTTATGACAAGTTTTACGCATCATTTATATTTGATTTAAATTACTCATTGCTCTTAATAAATTTCATAGCAAAAATCGCTTAGAAGAGAAATGTGAGTCATTTCCAATGAAAATCTAATTAGGTGAAACGTGATATATTCACTTTAGCATTTTAATTCGTATCACAATATCACGTTTCAGCATCCTTCAAAAATTGCCGTGGTCTCTGCTCTGCATAAAGTACACTTATGTTCGCTGCTCGCAGGATTTCACTGTTTGTCTAAATTAAATGAATTTACGTACTATCCGGAAATTTTGGTTTGCCAGGATAACGACCAAAAACTAATTTTATTTTATATAATATTTGTGAGGGATACAAATATACAAGACATGTTTGCTCTTAATCCTCTTACATAGAAGTAAGCTTTTTATTATTATTATTATTATTATTATTATTATTATTATTATTATTATTATTATTATTATTATTATTATTATTATTATTATTATTATTATTATTATTATTATTATTATTATTAATTCTTTTCATTAATAATAATAGTAATAATAATAATAGTAATAATATCATTATTTACAATGTCTTTTATTACTAGTTTATGACTAGTGTGCTGAATATATTCATTGCTGAAACTCTGTTTATATTCTTTCCACTGCAACCGTACACACACACACACACACACACACACACACACACACACACACACACACACACACACACACACACACACACACACACACACACACACACATATATATATATTCGTGTGGCTTATAGCTGCTCTATTTGGTATTCATGGTCCGGTGCACATTTTGCTATGGCGAACCTTCACGAAATACTCATTCCAATATCGCAGACATTAGCCGAGTTTGAGAATAGAAAGGACACCCAATGGAAATAGATGTGAACAGCAAAACTATCCAGGAATAGAAATGATTATACCAACATTTGTTCTGTATCACCAAAAATTTACCATTTATAAAGAGGATAGATAGTTCAAGAGGATAGATAGTTCAAAAGGATAGATAGTTCAATCTCCAAGAGTTCCATTATCTTAACGTTAGTTTTAACATATTTCATATTGTTCATTTTTGTAAGGAAATTTCCTGCATTATAGTTCAGATTCGCTGATCAGTATTTATTAGAGAAGTACTTTGATAAGGAATACCATATTTAAAGGAATGACAGTACGGTTTCCATGACGAGTATCTGTGATATATTAAAATAATATTATATTTATATTTAATTTTTCAAAGCTTAGGCATATAATGGTTATTTATTTATTCTCCATTTACGATGTAGATAATTTCAAAGAAAGACCTAATGGGATGGTTGGAGCGGAAATAAAGTATTCTACTTTTATTTCAGTATGTTCTTTGAAAAAGTTTTTTTTTTAAGGATTACGACATAGTCTGTATTTGTTGTAAATGTGTTCTTCATATGCAAAATATAATATGCCATAGAATGGCATTGGAAAGATAGAAATATCTCACAGTAGCCATTATAACTTTAAAAGACTATTATGTAATATATATATATTTTTTTTAACTTTTTAAACGCTATTATGTTACTGTATCCATCTAAAGTGTAATTAATGTCCAATTAGTACCTACATTATTGCCAGATTTATCTTAAAAGCAGATAATATTATTCCTTTCTCACTCACTCACTCACTCCCTTCCTTCCTCATTCTCACTCACTCACTCACTCACTCACGTACTTGCACGCACTAATCAAGGCTACTGGGTTGTGCAATTTAAATGAGAGCCATTTCTAAAGACTATTTTTTTCCAGAATAGGCTTTCATCTCTCGCTTAATTCTGTTTTATAACAGCAAATATTCGCCTGCATTAATTAAATATTTTGATTTACGTTATTATAGGCTTATAATCTCATTATATACACGTCCACTAAAATGCTTAAAATCTGACAGGAACAAATTGGGACTGTTTGGAGCTTAATGAGAGAGAGAGAGAGAGAGAGAGAGAGAGAGAGAGAGAGAGAGAGAGAGAGAGAGAGAGAGAGAACCCTGCATATTCGAGTTTGTATTATATTCATATTTTTTATGTTGAAAAATTCCCTAACTATTCCTTTATTATAATACTTGATATGAAATTATAGAAATATCAGTTTCTATCTAAAAGTGGCATGATTTTTTTCTATCTAGCAATTTTATATGTTAATATATTTTATGTTAATTCATCTCTCTGGTGGTTAAACTTTTCTTTCACTTTTTATTATTGAATATAAAATTAAAGTATTTCGTGTAAGGGAACTTGCTGAAATAGATAAAAAGTTTATTATATTAATCTAATGAATAAATGGAATATAATAAATTGTATTTTTGAACTGAACTTGGAAACGACAAATCCTTGCGAATAATTACGTGGATATATAAATTAATTCCTCGAATATTTAATTGTTTTGATTAGTTTGAATGATTAGGGATGCATTTTAGTTTTATTTATTATCCATACAAATTTCAAGAGACTTTCCATTATTTATTTCAAACCGTATTTTAAAAAATTATGTACTTGTGGTTTGGAATTACTTGGCTGAATTTCACAGCTTTTCTTCATTAGTACTTGAAATCAATTAGTTTTATTAAGTAATATATCTTTGGTTCAGACATGCGCAGAAATGATCGATGTTACAGTATCGTTGAATCTTACAGTATCGTTGAGCTTTATATCCGATACTGTCTCTTCATATAATATTACCGGACCAAAGATTATTTTAGATATGTCTTTATATAGGCCAAGGAAATTGTCAGAGGTATATATCCGGTTCCGGTTTTACGTCACGGACTCCCTTATCAACCAAGGGCTAGGACGGTTGCCTTCTTGCGAAGGACTTGTTTTGGCAAATGTAATCCTTACGCTGAGTGCATGCCTTTGCTAACCTCAGACCGTGACGGGGCGCGAACCCTCGACCTGACGCCTCAGAGTCGGAGACGCTACCGACTGAGCCACGGCGACTACCGTCAGAGGTATATATCCATGTCTCAGTATTCTATTTCTCTTCCCTATTCTTACGATATAGCTTGTAAAGTATAGTTTCAAGAGGGGAATACTGAAGGGTGAATGTCCTGCTTGTGAGGACTGCTCTTTTTGACCTTATGCATTTGAGAAAATGCATTTTCCATGTATATTTTTGTGCAAGATAAGTTCATTTCATGATGTTCGTATTCTCGGAGAAATATAGACAGTGTGCTGTTTCCTATATATTATCAATGTCATTTTGATATGCGATTAACTTTAACATTAAATAATACTTTAAGAATTCATTATTCAACTCATCTGACACTTTGGCCCTATTTCTTAAACAGTGTAAACCTAGGATACCATATTGTTAGTTAGCTAGACACATATACAATTTCATAAACGCATCTGACGTGGTTCTGTGCATGACTAGGATTCCCCCATGGCCCGATTTCTTAAACAGTGTAAACCTAGGATACCATATTGTAAGTTGGCTAGACACACAAATGGATTTCATAAATGCATCTGACGCAGTTCTGTGTATGGCTAGGATCCTGTACTTGACCCTAGCCATACACTGAACCGCGTCAGATGCGTTTATGAAATCCATTTGTGTGTGTCTAGCTAACTAACAATATGGTATCTTATGTTTACACTGTTTAAGAAATCAGGCCTTTGGCGTTGGTGTTCACCAGGAAATCTAATTTGACGGTGTTCTTGAAAATCAGTATTCTTCTTTTTGCTATTTAGACTATTATCGGAAGTATTTCTGCTATTATTGCTCCTGCTCTACTTAGTCATTTGGAAGTACTCATGCCGTGTGCACGAGGATATTATAGGTGGAATTAGATGAATGGTGTTTATTAGGGTCTCTTACAAGAGGTTTGACTTTTATGCTAATTATAGCTATAGAATTATTTTCAATATAATAGTACATTTCTTGTCAAGGGGTTACGGTAGTACACTCGAGTCGGGATAATATTAACAATCCTGACTAATGCGTTTTCGATCCTTGCGTAGGGCGTTGTTAAGGGCATCCAGCTTTATTCCCCCAGCTCCAGCATATTTGTTTCCACTCCTTTTCGAATGGGAATATTTGTGATGCATAAAAGGTTAAAAAAAAATTGCGGTGCTTTATATGTTTCTAAACATTTTTATTTGTGGGAATTTGTACTGAAATAGATTTATTTGGATGAAAGATTTCATGGAATGCTGAACAAGTTTTATTTAACTGATATATTAAAATGCCAGAAACTTTTGACCGGATTAGTAGTCCTCTTGGTATATATACATTCTATAGTTAGTGCACATAGTTGTTATAACAACAAGAAAATTCATTTTTCTTTTTTAAATATTTTTATACAATTAATTTTCAAATGAATACATGTTAAGAACTTTTGTGCATAGCCAATTTTGTTATATGTGTATATTGCTCTTCCAATTATCTTTCTTTAGATGTTATGAAGGAGAGAATTTTTAGATCTTACTTGTCAGTATTGCAGTACTAATGAGTAGAATGTATTTAAATTTTTATTATACTCAAACATATTTCCATTTTGTCAAAAAGTTTGAAAATAAATTATTTTATTTTTATATAATTAATAGCTGTAACAGTGTATATCTCTCTATCTATCTATCTCTCTCTCTCTTTCTCTCTCTCTCTCTCTCTCTCTCTCTCTCTCTCTCTCTCTCTCTCTCTCCTCTCCTCTCTCTCTCTCTCTCTCTCTCTCTCTCTCTCTCTCTCTCTCTCTCTCTCTCTCTCTCTCTATATATATATATATATATATATATATATATATATATATATATATATATATATATATATATATATATACTGTATATATATATATATATATATATATATATATATATATATATATATATATATATATATATATATCGTACAACTGCTCTATTCGGTATTCATGGCTTGCATATACAGTTCGTTATAGCGAATCTGTATGAATATACACATTCCATTCCTATATCACTGACAATAGCCACATGTGAGAAAATAAAGGAGACCTAATGGCAATAGCATACCCTTGTCGATATCAGAAACAAAAGTGTGCAGGAATAGATATGATTATTCCGAAATTCATTCTGCATACCAAATAGATTTCTATTGATAAGGGCCCGATTTCTTAAGCAGTGTAAACCTAGGATACCATATTGTTAGTTAGCTAGACACACACTAATGGATTTCATAAACGCATCTGACGCGATTCTGTGTAAGGCTAGGATCCCGTACGGGATCCTAGCCTTACACAGAACTGAGTCAGATGCGTTTATGAAATCCATTTGTGTGTGTTTTGCTAACTAACAATATGGTATCCTAAGTTTACACTGTTTAAGAACTCGGACCAAAGAGGATAGATAGTTCAATCCCCGAAAGCGCCAGGATAAATAATTTTGTTGAATCTCATTTAATTTTATTAGTTTAAACAAAAGAATTTCATGTAGTGAAATTTAGTTTTCTTACCTAGGATTTTATGCCCAAATGGTATGATGAGGAATAAAACATTTCTAATAATGGCAGTTCGGTCTCTAACAAGAATATATATAATATTTTGTATTGAGTAAATATTATGATAATAGCATTATGGTATTCATGTATAACTGGATTATATTGCGATTAAAAGATTTCTGTCCATTTTGTTAAATACCTATTATGATCAAAATTTCTGATCTTGAAAAGATTTTTTGCATATATTTCTGCACTTATTTTACTATTATTATTATTATACTGTAAATTCTTTCATTGTCTCTGGTCGTTACCAATTAAATTGGGCAATTAATTGGCTCGATGATTTCCTAAATGTCTAACCGATTATTCATCGATTGCCTGGAGATCACTGGGTCCTCGTGATTGGAGAGGGGTTTTGAACCCCGGCTATAGTCTGTATATAATGGGTTCTATGCTAATGCTGTCCCTTGCCTCCGCCTTTCATTACAGAACTTTTACATTTTAACCATATTTCAATTGGTAGATACCTTTGAATGTCGCCAGATGAGACCTTGCCCTGAAGCTGGTTAAGAAAAGTTTTATCCTTTTTGGGTGGCTTTAGGAATTGTAATGAAAAAAATTATATTCACCTTTTCGAAGCTTCGCAGTCTCTAGTAAGGATTAAATAGTAGCGATTCCAAGAGAGGAAATCAGCAAGGTAAACTAACTCGAAAGGGAATGAAATCCTTCAACAGATATCATCCTCTCTCTCTCTCTCTCTCTCTCTCTCTCTCTCTCTCTCTCTCTCTCTCTCTCTCTCTCTCTCTCTCTCTCTCTCTCAGGCACGAGCACACGCGCGCGCACACACACACCCACACACACACACTCAGAATCTCATTATATACACGCCCACTAAAGGGCATAAAATTCAACAGTAGAAGATTGGAACTGTTTTGCATTAATGAGAGATAGATAGATAGATAGATAGATAGATAGATAGATAGATAGATAGATAGATAGATAGATAGATAGATAGATAGATAGAGAGAGAGAGAGAGAGAAAGAGAGAGAGAGAGAGAGAGAGAGAGAGAGAGAGAGAGAGAGAGAGAGAGAGAGAGAGAGAGAGAGAGAGAGAGAGAGAGAGAGAGAGAGAGAGAGAGAGAGAGAGAGAGAGAGTCTGTATGTCAGACTATGTATTAAGAGCATATTTTATATACTGGATATTATCCTAGTCATTGTTTTAATCACAGTAGAACTTCATATACAATAATGGAAAAGTAATTTTTTATTCAAAAGTTACATAATTTTCTCTGCAAGAGACTTTAAAATCCTTAAGATTTTGTTTGCATTTTTTTTATTTACAATTTTCCTTACAATATGTATTGCTGTAGATCATTATGAAGTATATCGTGGAAGGGAACTTGTCAAAAGAAATGCATGTAAAGTAAAATATATAAATGTATTTAATAATCATAAAATAATATGTGGTTGCAGCGAACTTGGAAACCGTAAAGACTTACTAAGAATTTCGTGAATATATGAATTAAGTTTTCGAGTTTTTAATAGCTTTAATAAGTTGGAATGATCAGGGAAGCATTTTTTTTATTTGATTATTATTCATGCAATTCTCTGGAGACTATCGATGCAATCATTTTTATGCCGAGATTTTTGAGTATCGAATACTTCTTCCCAACATGGCTGAAATATCTCGACTTCATTGGTTCAAACATTCACGAAAACATTCGATTCTCGCAATATCGTCGACCTTTGCTTCTGTTACCTTTTCTTTTATGCTATTTTCTTCTCCGAGGAGGTCTGCTCAACATGGATAAGACAACCCGAGCGCAAAAATGATAGCCAACGCGGCGTGTACATTACAGAGTTTGGGTTTGTTCAGGATATTGTTGGACAACTTCTTCTTTGCTATAAATTGCCCGCTGTTGGCATTGCCTCTTTGGTACACACTTCTCTCTCTCGCGAGAAACTTTTGCTCTTCAGGATGTGAATTATGGACCCGCTCACCGGATGATATATTTAGACTGTTCAGAGTTTCTGGTGTTTGTCTTAACAAAGTTTAGAGTTCTTGTTTTGTCACTTCCAGATGGACACCTTGATATATATCTTAGCCTCGAGAGAAAATTGAAAGTAAATAAGGTCTGATGGAGTCTCTCTCTCTCTCTCTCTCTCTCTCTCTCTCTCTCTCTCTCTCTCTCTCTCTCTCTCTCTCTCTCTCTCTCTCTCTCTCTCTCTCTCTCTCTCTCTCTCTCTCTCTCTTTCTCTCTCTCTCTCTCATATGCAGTTTTTGTTTTACTGAAGTATGAAGTCGGTCATTCAGAATAATTGTACAGCAATAGAAAATATTTAATTTTCCTTTTATCTAAAAACGCGTAAAATTTTAATGATTAAAAAATCCGTTTATTTTATGTAATTTTTTTCTCTCCATTCTACTTTTGACTTAATTGATAGGTAAGAAAAAATTATCGCTTTCATTTTATTAGCTGTTTTTACGATGGGTTTCCGGAAATTATTCTTATAGATCAACATATATATATATATATATATATATATATATATATATATATATATATATATATATTATATATATATATATATATATATATATATATATATATATATATATATATAAGTGTGTGTTTGTGTGTGTGAAAAGGTGTAAATTTGTTCGCATAACTCAATAATGGTTGTCCAACATGTTGCTCTCTTCATATCTGGTCGTTATGTCGACACGAGAGCTTTTACCCAAATATGTGCATGTCATCTATTTCAACAATGTCCCCCTTTTGACAATAAAAATTTTGTGTTGCGAATATATATATATATATATATATATATATATATATATATATATATATATATATATATATATATATATATATATATATATATATATATATAATGTGTTTGTGTGTATATATGTTTGTGTGTAGAATGTAAATTATTACTCTTATTATTGGTATTATTATTATTATTATTATTATTATTATTATTATTATTATTATTATTATTATTATTATTATTATTACTTTAATCATAATTTTTTTTAGAATATATTAGTTATTATATTATATACCTAATATACGATATTTATTTAATAGTATAAATTTGAGCCGTACGATGGTAGATGTATTTTTATTATTGACTGCTTAGATGAAAGTTTTTTTTTTTCATTTGTGTGGTATATCGTCTACGTGCTACTCAAATAATATTAGGCTTATAAGTCTTCATTAATTTGAAAAGGACTTTAATCTGAAGCCCTAATATTACTGTAATAAAGAATATATTTACTTATTAATATTTCCCAATAGCTGAATTCAGTGTATTATTTTTGTTATATGTTTTGCGATTTATCACTTAGAAAATCGTAATATTGACTAGAAATCACTTAATATTAAACAAGAGAGTTTGAGATTAATTTATTTAATTAGAAATAAAATAAGTAAGGTGAAGTCATAATTTACTTGTATAATACTAGAGTAAGCCACTTAGACTAATATGGTTCCAAGAAAAGTATATTATGATGTGTATGTTACTCGTCAGGGGTGGAAAAATAATTTAAAGTAAATTTTCCCTCCATATATGCGGCAACATCAGTTATATACAATTTGGAAATATTTATATTAAAAAAAAACTTCCAAATCGGAAATAATATTTATATTTAATGACAAAAACACCTATACAAATAACAGAAAAAAAGAAAAATCGTAACACGAGAAACTGAAATTGGAAAAAAAATAAAAAAAAATAAAAAAAATCGAGACCGTTAATCTGTTTGGCTTCAAAGGGTCTGCCAAAATGAGAAGAGATTAAAATAAAGGGATATTCATGGATTATAAAACCCAGAATAGATGGAAAAGGGAATTTCATTTTGGGTTCTCTGTGAATTGCTTTGTTAGCGGAATAGGTAGAGCAAGAGCTTAGGGTGATAAATGGAAGAGCGGAAAAAAAATCGCTCTTCTATGGAAATTAAAGAGAAATGGGCTTGAATTTATGCTTAATGAACAGTAGCAGAGAGAATGGTGAAAAGGTTTAAAAACCATGTTCACTGGTAAATGGAGAATTGTTGTAATGGAAATGTAATTAACATGCATACATACGTAGATACATACATCCATATATATATATATATATATATATATATATATATATATATATATATATATATATATATATATATATATATATATATATATATATATATATATATATATATATATATATATATATATATATATATATATATATATATATATATATATATATATATATATATAAGTACAAACTGTTAACATACAGCACTAAATAGTAAGGAAGCCCATCAGTGAAACAAAACTTATAAAACAATGCTATATTTCGGATCCTAACTGGACCCCTTCTCAAGCACAACTGAGACAAAATAACAAAGAAGGAGGAGACATAAACAAAAGGACTCATGAGACCTGAGGGATTAAAATTTTTTATGATAACAGGACAGGTCTAATCCAAACGAATTATCCTCAACAAAGAAGCCGCCTAGATCATTAAACCATTAACAAAGAAAAATGTTAATCCTTAAAATGATAAATGATCTGAAAGAAGATAGCCCCCAACATATTATTATAATTAAAAGAATATTAATAAATATGCACATATAGATATACACATGTAACAATATCGTACACACATCCCCATATACAAGAGCATACAAAATGAAATACATATATAAATCCTAATACAATCAAAATACACAATAACGACTACAATCTGGTTGGGGGTTTATCTTGAGGGATAACTTCGTTGAGGCAGCGCTTCAGGAGGGCTTTATCAATTATGTCAGGGGTCCATTGCCCCCTAGATGGATTAAAATTGTCCTTCATTTCAATGAGGGAAGATTCCACTATTTTCCGTTTGAATTGACAGGTACTTTTAGATATCATAGTGGCGCCACTATTATATTTAAAAGTACCTGTCAATTCAAACGGAAAATAGTGGAATCTTCCCTCATTGAAATGAAGGACAATTTTAATCCATCTAGGGGGCAATGGACCCCTGACATAATTGATAAAGCCCTCCTGAAGCGCTGCCTCAACGAAGTTATCCCTCAAGATAAACCCCCAACCAGATTGTAGTCGTTATTGTGTATTTTGATTGTATTAGGATTTATATATGTATTTCATTTTGTATGCTCTTGTATATGGGGATGTGTGTACAGATATTGTTACATGTGTATATCTATATGTGCATATTTATTAATATTCTTTTAATTATAATAATATGTTGGGGGCTATCTTCTTTCAGATCATTTATCATTTTAAGGATTAACATTATTCTTTGTTAATGGTTTAATGATCTTGGCGGCTTCTTTGTTGAGGATAATTCGTTTGGATTAGACCTGTCCTGTTATCATAAAAGTTTTTAATCCCTCAGGTCTCATGAGTCCTTTTGTTTATGTCTCCTCCTTCTTTGTTATTTTGTCTCAGTTGTGCTTGAGAAGGGATCCAGTTAGGATCCGAAATATAGCATTGTTTTATAA
>JAXCGZ010004017.1:85000-87500 GCA_037179515.1 Halocaridina rubra
TCTCTCTCTCTCTCTCTCTCTCTCCTCGGCAGGTGTACACTACTGTTATGATGGAATTTTAACTTCTTCGTTGACCGCAATTCCCTTTTAACTTGTTTGAGGTAATTACTGTTTTGAGTTATGCTCATTGAGTCGGGCTTGTCATTCTCACACTTGCACCATTTAGTGGCACTGCGCCTTACTGTACAATTTGCGCACGTCAAGGCTGTTAGTCATATGCTACTCATATGGTTAAACTATTTTTCTACGCGATTGTGACGCAGCTCTGATGGGCATCTGCTGTTGCCACGGGGCTGCATCTTACAGAGGTAGCCTTGTGGTAGGGGCAGAAGTGGGGTTGGCAGTTGTGAAGCAACACAGGTTGTGGAAGAGCCGGGAGGATGGGCTGTGGCACTCCAGCAGTGCCATCTGAACGGTCGCTAGCTCCCTTGTCATTGCCCATAGAGCAAAGTATTCCCCTTATTTGTTTTCTTTTTTTTATGTCGGCTCCCCCCCCAATTAAAGGGGAACCAGTCAAGGTAGATAAATATAAAAAATATTTTTCTATTTGTTTCTCGAAATGGTGTCTAAGGGTCTTCTTGACTGTATTGTTTGTTTCAGTAGCTTAGATCTAAAAAAAGTAAATTAAGAAGTGTGCTCAGATCCTGTAAGCTATGGTACAGCTTTTAGAGAAAGGGTCACTTTTTCATACTCTTATTACCAGCTACTTTGCCAAAACAAGTCCCTCGCAAGAAGGCAATCATCCTAGCCCTTGGTAGAAAAGGGAGTCCTTGACGTAAAACCGGAACAACAATCACCAGCTTCTTGTCCTAGTGAATTCAGTAATACCAAAGTAAGACACTTGCTTAGTTATATCTGTCTCACCACACGAGCGAATGTCACCTACCCTCTGTTTTCCTATTACTGGAAAATCATATATAATATTTTTCTTGTTCTTTTCGAAGTTGGTTTAATTTTTAACTTAATTTTGATTTATCAAAGTATTTCCTAGGTAACGATTTCTAGAGACATGGTTGCCTAGGACACCGTTATCTAGATAACAGTATCCTAGGAAATGATGCAATATGTAAGGTGTCTGTGTGCACACAGTGTTGGAGCGGAAGTGTTACTCTTCTTATACACCACAACCTTTCATTTTTTTGTGGCACTCCTGACTATGTATCCATCATACCATGGCACCCAGTACTTATCCTACCCCTCCCTATCTTCACCAAATTTCATGGCACCCCATTTTTATCGCAACCGTAAACAAAGTAGTAATCGTAAAAGGGGAAAAGGAAAGTTTCTTGACTTTTATGTCTGCGAATAAATATAACAGCAGCACCTCCACAGAGCAGTGGGCTGTGCTAGTAACTTCCATAGAGTAAAAACCTCGAGAGAAACAGCGTTGCCAGTTGGCGGAGAAAAAAATTCTCGTAGACCGATTTATAATACTGTCGGGAAAGTGTAAATTTTCTCATGAAATCAAGCGGAGATCTAGAATATGTCACTTTCACTTTTCTTCTGTTTATCGCTTGTCATGTACGGGATTTCTTTTTATCTGAGAATGAAAAAGTGCTCAAGGCACCCCTAGTCAGGTTTCGTGATTTTCTGGTTTAGAACCTCTGCCTTAGACGTTCAGATGAGAAGTGTGCAATGCTAGGATTAGCCGTCAACGATTAAGAAGCGACTGAATGACAACATACGCGACCAGACTGCTCTGTCGAAACCAGTTTGTGCAGTGCACTTGCGCATTTCAGCTGATCGTCTATTGGAGTCCTAAGTTTTAGACATTAAAGTTATGAGGGATCAGTTTTCTAGATAAATTGATTGACAAGATGAAGTTTATTTTTATTTTTTTTAAATGAAGCAAATTATATATAGATAAATATATATATATATATATATATATATATATATATATATATATATATATATATATATATATATATATATATATATATATATTATTTTGTTTAGGTGTTTGGCTGAAAATACAATTATATTTCTTAAATACTGTAATGTTAAGTGAGATATTTCGCATAATATCTGGCATCTAAGTAAATAAGCAGACACACATAATCATACATAGCCATGTAGGGATGTTATATATATATATATATATATATATATATATATATATATATATATATATATATATATATATATATATATATATATATATATATATATATATATATATATATATATATATATATATATATATATATATATATATATATATATATATATATAGTTCTTTATATGCACAGAAAAAAGGCGTAAATCCTTCCAGTAGAATCTTAACCTTGAATTGTTACGATTGCTGTGTAAGTCTTGGTGTTGTAAATGTAAGAAAGTCTTTATAGCACGAAGGCTGAATAACTCCCTGGAAGGCAAAATGTCTATGTGTGTGTGTGTGTGTATGTAAGTCTATGGCCCATCTGGAATGCTGCCAAGTTTACGCTCCCCCCTCCCCCCGCTCTTTTGGTATATATGGCTATTGCCACAGGAGGCAAAT
>JAXCGZ010004017.1:92500-99219 GCA_037179515.1 Halocaridina rubra
ATCATTGCAATTTTGTTAAGTCAATGCTGTTTTTGTGTATGTGTAATATAACCATTCTGTCCTTACAATATTGTTATAAAATGTTTACATATTTAAGCTCCCATTATAGTGTTAAATCTTATGTTTAAGGTGTATTTTTAATCATCGTGCTTTATACTGAAATATATGCATTATTTTGTCACTCATGTTGATGGATAGTAATTTTATTAACTAGAGCATTTGAAATAGATTTTGGAAATTGAGATAACTCTGAGTTTAAAGAATACTGTAAAAGAGTAAGAATGATAATTAACTAATGATTGGTGTTAAACAAAGACTAATTATTTTCATTATTTTCTCATTTGCAGGTAAGTGTGATTTGAAAGGCTACCTGTGAGATCGAGGATTTTTAAGGAGAAAAATGGTTAGTTCCTCCAAGTTTATTTGTAATCTTTTTTAAATTCCTGTGTTCTCTTATGCTTGATGTACTTTCGTGAGTGTGATTTTGTATAATAGGGATATTCTTAGCTTTAAAGTTGTAACGTCGTTACTACTACTACTTCAGCTACTACTACTACTACTACTTCTACTGCTACTTTATCAAAATTATTGTTACCACATCATCATTCCTCGAAGAGGTTAGTGCTATTGAAACTTTTATATATATATATATATATATATATATATATATATATATATATATATATATATATATATATATATATATATATATATATATATATATATATATATATATATATATATGTATATATATATATATATATATATATATATATATATATATATATATATATATATATATATATATATATATATATATATATATATATTTATATATATAGAAACAGACTGTATAAGCTCTAGAGCACTCACTATTCCCCATATATTTTTATATAAAACTTATACGTTCAGCCTTATTTCCTAAGTCTGCTTTTAAGAATTAGGTCTTCAAAGTGTGAAGACTCTGTATTTCTATTACCAGCCATAATAACAAAAACACCAGCAATAACGACAAGTACAACAAGAACAGCTACAGTGACAAGGACTCCTTAAGTGCTCAGCTTTTGCTGTGTTCAATTTTATGATATTACAGCGTACACCATATGCCATGGTCACAACCCTACACACGAGAGCAATAAGACGGCGTAGTATGACGAAACAAAGAACGCATAACACAAAAGAGCTGTAAACCTGGAAAGTGTTTACAGAGCAAAAGGCCTTTAGGGACATATTTGCTTTTGGAATCTTTTTTTATTTCATTGTCTCCTCTCACCCCTTCGCTTTTTTTTATTTATTTATTTTTATTTTTTTTAAACACATGGAATATTCTTTAGTGTATCAATGAATTGGCATAAGGCTTGTCAGCGATCTACTCGATTCTGAGGCGTCAGGTCGAGGGTTCGCGCCCCGTCACGGTCTGATGTTAGCAAGGGCATGCACTCTGGGTAACGATTACATCTGCCAAAACAAGTCCTTCGCAAGAAGGCAAGCGTCCTAGCCCTTGGTAGAAAAGGGAATCCGTGACGTAAAACCGGCAACAACAACAACTTGTCAGCGATCTAGTGTCCTTCACCAATAAGAGGAGCATGTGATTCCTTTTTAGATTTATTACGACATTGTAAGTGTGATGGGATATTTTGTTCCTAGAAGCACATTTCATTTATAAGTACAGATTTTGTTAAAGGTGTGTGTGTTTTATTTATTTTATTTATATATTTATTTTTATTTTTTTATTTTTTAATGCAAGATACGTAGTTAAAAACTGGAAGTAATGTTGTTTATATTTTCCCACTTGAATTCGTCTTCCCCGGAAACCATGAGGGTAGCCGCAACTGAAAATAATGAAGACCCGGGTAGTGAGAATTCATTATTTCCTGGGTGATCCTCTCCTCCACTTATTGCTGTATAAGGCATTGAGGAAGTATAAGTAGAGAAAAGGAGAGAATTACTTTCTACTTCCACTGTCATTATTTATTAGCCTTCTGTAACACTTTGAGTGTCATTTGAGATGATTTGAAGTATGGAAAGTATGAATGAAGAGCTACCGGGAAAAAAAGTGGTGAGAGAATAAAAATTAAGTGGAAAGAGGCCAAAAAGGAAAACAAAGTATGAGGTAAAATGGCTGGAGTGAAAAAAATCAGTGGATGAATATAGCGTGTTAGTTTTATAGAAGAGAGAATGCAAGGTATAAGGACAGCTGGAAAGACGCAGGCCAGTGGATTTTTCCGCTCCTGTTCAGTGCTAAAAACTGAGATTCCGGCTGCAGTGTCCTACGGCAGATGTGCTTTACCCTGCTTAAACTTGTGTCCTTTGACTCGGCCACTTTCTTACTGGGGGGATTACGACCTTTTTATATATGATTATTATTATTATTACTATTATAATCTTTCTTTTTTTCTTTTTGCTTTTTAATTATTATTATTATTATTACTTAGATTGCGGTTTTCCTTGCGGCTTATGTAAATTAATTGCAAATGCAATAAAACTTTGAGAGCTTAGTTAGAATTCCAAGAAGTTTTTTTTTTTTTTATCCTGGAGATGGCAGAGATTCTGAGCCAAGGTTATTCAGCGGACTGAAAGCACCTCCAATTTTTTTCTTTCTCTCAACTCATTAGAAATTCTTTAGAGTTCTTAGCGCAAAGTTATAGATGATGTAATCGACCATTTTTTTTACTCATTTATTCTTGGCTTCATATTTCGCTCTTCTACTCGAGTCATTTGCATCGCATATGAGTCCCTAGTTTGGTCACCAAACGCTTAAGCTCAAGAAATTACGTTTTTCTCCTGTCTCTTCTTAATCAAACATTTTTTCTTATTTTCATATGGAGTCGCTGTTGGCTCGTGTTTATGGTCGAATGCTCTCCCTGACACCAACCCTCACCAGTTGTCCACTGAGGTGCCTGCCCGGGCTTGAACTGGCTTGTTCTCTCATAGATATTCATCACACTTACTAACTCAACTGATTAGATGAGCACACCTGAAATTAAAACGTGGATTCAGAACCTCCTTCTTTCCTAGAGTTTGGACTGTCAAACTATATTCACACTATATTATCTTAACATACGATTCCTCAGTACAATACAGGAGGAAACACTTTATGATCTATATGCATGAAATATCAGCTGCATAATATAAGTACACACACACAGACGCGTATATATATAAAACACTTTTCTAAATATACTCAATCTTCCGCGTAGGAATTAACAAACTCTAGAAAATCCAGTTAAGAAAGAAAAAAGTAAAAGACAGATTACATAGTTTTGTTTTTCTAATCATCCTCTGGAGCGTGTTTTGTTACCCATTAATGAGAATTGTTACTAATCTTTGGTGATGAATGTGGTACTTTATCTTCTTCCTTAAAAAAAAGAAACGAAATTAGCAGATGAAATGGAACCCCAAATTCCTACGGTATTTATTCATTATAATGAGTAATTCTGTATTTATTCATTATAATGAGTAATTCTGTATTTATTCATTATAATGAGTAATTCTATATTGTGGAAAGCTCATTTATTAAAAATAATTATTTCTTTGAAATCTGTACATTGATTTTTTTTATTTTACTTCAGTACATTGAGATTTCTAGCTCAGTATATTCTAGAAGAAAAAAAAGTTTGTGAAGTTGCTGATTTTTATTTTTTTCAAAATCACAGCCTTGTCTGCTGATATGTCATCTTTTAGTCTCGTGAAAGAATAAATGTTGGGCCATATCCTAATATGTAAAATTAATTACGTAATCTGTTCTACATCCAGAGACATATGTCCTCATTTATTTCATATATAAAACTATGCCTAAATTCTTTCATGAAGATGCAGCGAATGACTTTGAATTATTACAGGATAATTTCTTTGATATCTTCTTCCGAAGAGCTTTTATATCATGTATCTCCAAGATTACGCCCGATGTGATACTACAGCTGAAGTGTCTCTTGGACTTGAATAGGACTGTCCTGTACAGTTCGATGTTAAGGCTTCCTTTGTTACTGATCTGTTTCTATTCCTACATCAACGTCGAATATTCTCGGATGTTCGTTACACATCTCTTATATATCCCTTCACATCTGACAAGTCACAACACTCCCCATCTCTGTTTCTTTTTTAATTTTTTCTTCGTGCTCAGGCCTAATGAGAGCAGATTTATTTATTTTTTATTGGCTCGTCCTATTGTTACAATTATATATATATATATATATATATATACATATATATATATATATATATATATATATATATATATATATATATATATATATATATATATATATATATATATATATATATATATATATATATATATATATATATATATATATATATAATGTGGACCGTATTTCGCTAAAGCTAGCAAAACTGTCATCCAATAGCAATAGTATCAAGACGGAGAGCTTATCAATTCTAATCCTTTTTTTGCCTCTTCCATTTGTTCCTTTGGTCCAGAATGTTCTAAAAGGGATGGATTGTCCCCTCCAACCCCTATCCTCGTGAGTCACCTTTTTCGACACATACGATATGCCTACGCACAATACTGAAAGATCTGTATGCAGAAGCACTTTGCATTTATTACTCTAAAATGCACTTCTTGACGTCATTCCCGAATCATGTTTTACTATTTTATCCTTAATATATTCCTGTCAGAGAGAGGTTTCCCCTTTGCAGCGCAGTGCTCATTTCCTTCCTTTTGTCTTTTAATATGTTTCTCTGTTCCCCTCGCAAAGGTCTTTTGCTTCTTTTGTGTGTACGGTGGGAGGGTTGCGTCGCTGGAGTGCTCATCCTATCATCAAAGTGACGAGAAGCTGTCGCCTCAGACTCCTAAGAGACAGGTCTTGTCAGATTTCCTTATGAATTTCTAACAAATTTTGCTCTTACCTTTAGCATAGAAGACTCCCTCCTTTTATAACATATGCATTTGATGTATGCCTTACAGAACGTGTGTATAAGAAGTTTATATACATTATATGTGTGTGTAATTATATATATATATATATATATATATATATATATATATATATATATATATATATATATATATATATATATATATATATATATATATATATATATATATATATATATATATATATATATATATATATATATATATATATATATATATATATATATATATATATATATATATATATATATATATATATATATATATATGGACCCATTCACCCTTGTAAGGAGGGTGGCCGAACCAAGAAATACGCATTCACCACGATCCACACATAGCTCAAATACTCCTCTTAGCTATTTGGGGATAAAGGGTTGCTGCGTTTCCCCCCCAACCACCCTTCTTGGATCATCCACAAGGTTGGCGGGTAAGGATATTCTATAGTGATTCCCGACAGCCGCAGCTAGTTTACTCCCGCCGACTCATCACATGGCAACTCCCCTCACACCCATCCATTACAGTCTGCTGAGCTAGCAGGGGCGAGAAATCCTTTTAGCCCGTGTCACCTTTACACAATTATCCTACACTCATTCCTATCTCTTACACGCTCTCTTTCCTGCTCCATTGACATTTCACGTTTATCCAGTTCCCTTTTTACTCACCATCCAGCCATCTCATTCTAGAACTCCCTTTTGACCTAACTCCAATCACTTCTGCACTCCACACACTCTTCACTATTCTTTCATCATTCATCCTTTCCGTGTGTTCAAACCAATTTAACACTTTATGATCTAACCTATCCGACAGCCGTCTTTCAACTCCCTTTCTCTACCTGATCTTCTCATTTCTCACTCTCTATAGTCTAAATACATCAGTCTTACTTCTCAAACACATCTCCAGTACATTCAACCTTTTTTTTTTTTATCCTCGAATGCTTTCCAAGTCTCTGCTCCATACTATGCTGTCAGCACAATCACACCTTCATAGATCCTTTCTTTGTATTCAATTCCAAATACCTATTTCTCATCACACTTTTCAACCCTTCTAGACATTTACTTGCTTCATTCACTCTATGACTGATCTCCGCATCCACTCATCAATTCCTTGATATGTGCAACCCCAAATACTTAAAACTTTCAACTTCTTCAAGCAACTTCCCAGTTACCTTTACATTCAATCTACCAGCATTAACACTCCTCTTGCATCTCATGACTTTAATTTTACCAATATTCACTCGTTACTTCCTTCTTTTATACTCTAACAAGCCCAGTCTCCAAACGATTCAGTTCATTCTCAGTAGCAGCCACCAATGTTGTGTCATAAGCGAATAGCAATTGATTTAATTTCCACAACCTTCCATACTCACCTACTAATTCCAAGCCTCTTTATAATACTCTTTAGATTACTTTCCTTACCATTCCATTCATATACATATTGAAAAACCATGGCGACATTACACAACCTTGACGTAACCCTACATTCACCTTAAACCAGTCACTCATGCAATTCCCGATTCTCACACATGCTCTACTATTCATGTGAAAACTGTTCAACGCATTCTACAAACTTCCACTTATTCCATACAGTCCTAACACATTCCACCACGCCTCTCTGTCAATCCTGTCATACGCCCTTCTCAAAATCCGCGAAGGCCCAAAAAAGTGTCCCCACTCTCTCTCTCTCTCTCTCTCTCTCTCTCTCTCTCTCTCTTCTCTCTCTCTCTCTCTCTCTCTCTCTCTCTCTCTCTCTCTCCTCTCTCTCTCTCTTCTCTCTCTCTCTCTCTCTCTCTCTCTCTCTCTCTCTCTCTCTCTCTCTCTCTCTC
>JAXCGZ010004018.1:0-2500 GCA_037179515.1 Halocaridina rubra
CCATGGCACCAGCCACCAGGTTGAAAGACTACGACTGAAGGTATTAGGATACAACTAGGACTGGTCCAGACAGTTCCAGGTTGAGTCTACCTTCAGGATGGTTCTTTCCTCATGCCTACATCTACACTGAATATTCTGGCGTATTCATTACACATCTCTTGCTATTCCATTACATTTGACAAGTCACAAAATTCCCCACATCTGTCTCTTTTTCTTGGTTTTTCCTAATTTGTTATTATTTATGGAAGGTCCACAGCTAATGGTCCCCAGTACCCTGCATAGAGGGGTGTGAAGAATGTCCGGGGATCGTGTTGACTCCACTATTGTCTTGAGGGCAGACACGCCTGGTGGTTGTAATGGTTCTGCCCTTAACCTTGCACCTCCGTGTCCTATCTAAAACCCAGTTGTCTAAACATGCTTCCACTAACCCATTTCAAATCTCTCACCATAATCTGTATACTCGCTTCCATTCCAAAGGTGGGGTCTGTGCCTACTGCAACATTAACACTCCTACTGCGAGGCTCATGGACCTTGAATCTCCTGTCTTCTCACACAGATGCGGGAGGAAGTGAGGCTCTTGCTTTTTCTATTACTCATGATCTGGAGCAAATTATCAAACATTCTACTCGCGTTCCTGATCGTCAAGAACATGCTGCAAACACTCTTGGCCTATTTTTTACTTCTAAATCTTCAAACTACTATTATTCTGTACTTTCCCCTCTTGATAAATCTGACCACTCTATGATCTCAGTCTCTTCCATTTTCGCTCCCCCATCAACAATCCCTCCTACTCAGCACCGCCATTGGGACTACGAGCGTACCCAACATGAAAATTTGCGTAACATTCTCTTTGACTTCGCATGGGATGACTACTGGGTTCCGCAACCCTGATCACATAGCTCTAAAAATTGCCAAGATCATGACCGCAGGAATGGAGGCGTATATCCCCTATTCTACAAAAACTTTCTCTCCCCCTAAACCTTGGTTTGACTGTGCCTGCTCCATGGCTATCCAGGCTACATATCAGGATCACCAATCTTGCCAAGCCTCTCCTTCCGATTTAACTTGCTCTGCTTTTATTATGGCTAGGAATCGCTTTACTGCTCAGATTCAAAGGTCTAAGGCTTCCTTTATTAGAAGGAAAGTTGATGACCTTAACTCCTCTCCCACTGACAAATGCTTCTGGTCCGTAGACAAAAAACTCTCCAAAAACTTTCCCCCTCTCATTCATTCTGATGGTTCTATAGCTTGCTCTCTCACTGACAAAGCCACTCTCTGTGGCTCTCATTTTTCTGCCAACTCTTCTATCAACGATTCCAGTGCACCTGTTCCTCAGTCTTTACCCCTCTCTAACCAGATGCCCTCCCCTATCCTTTCTTCAAGCAAAGTTTATAAGGTTCTTCGCTCGCTAAAGACGAACAAGGCATCTGGTCTCGATGGTATCCCTGCAAGGTTCCTTAAGGAGTTTGTAGATGAACTGGCTCCCGTGCTTTGCTATCTTTTTTGCCTCATTCAGTCAACCAGTATCTATCCTTCATCTTGGAAGCATGCTCTAGTTCAACCTGTTCCTAAGAAGGGTAACAGCTCTATTCCTTCTAACTACCAACCTATTGCCCTAACCTCCTCTATTGCTAAAGTTTTCGAAACTTTGCTCAATTCTCACTTCTTGAAACGCCTTGAATCTAATTCACTTATCTCCGATCACCAGTACGGCTTCCGCAAGGCGAGATCCACTGGTGATCTCCTGTCCTATCTTACTCAGGTATTGTCATCTTCTCTGAGGAACTATGGGGAATCCTTTGTCATCTCCCTTGATATCTTTAAGGCTTTCGACAGAGTCTGTCACAAGGCTTTGTTGGCCAAACTCCCTGCCTATGGCTTTACCCCTTCTTTCTGTTCTCTGATTTCCAGTTTTCTTACTGACCGTATTATATCTGTAGTTGTTGATGGCGCGACATCTAGCCCTTTCTCTGTTACCATTGGTGTTCCACAGGGCTCTGTTCTTTCACCTACTCTCTTCCGTCTCTTCATCAATGATCTTCTACAATCCCCATCTTCCTTTCTTCTTCATGCCTTTGCTGATGATTCTACCCTTCACTTTTCCTCTGCCTTTTCTTCACAACCTTCATCTGCTACTCTTAATCAATCTCGTATCACTCTTTCTTCTACTCTTAACTCCGATTTGCAGAAAGTATCTGAGTGGGGCCCTCAAAATTTAGTTAAATTCAATGCCTCCAAGACAGTTTCTGGCTATCTCTTTATCTTCTTCTCCTCCTGATAACCCAATTGTCTTTGAAACTAATTAAATTTACCCTCTTAACTCTATCAACATATTAGGAATCCATATAGCCTCTAACTTGTCTTGGAGGAATCACATAATCCAAATTTCTAAATCTTCATCCAAAATACTGGGGGTTTTGTTTCGTTTTTTCATTAATTTTCCTCTTTGCAGTTACTTAAAATTTACAAAGGTCTTATCCATCCCTGCTTAGAATACTGC